>JBCJKH010034790.1:0-10161 GCA_039877255.1 Loriculus beryllinus
ACTGAGCAGTAACTAAAAACAGTGTCATCAGCGCTGTTCCCAGGCCAAAAGTCAAAACCACACCGCTGCACCAGCTACTGAGAAGGAGAAAAATGACTGCTACTGCTGAACCCAGGACAACCGGTAACCAGCAAGCGGTAACCACCGCATCTGACAGCATTTACTTACAAAAAGTATCCAGATAATTGGGAAAAAAAAGGTGTGGGATAAGAATAGATTTGGGCAAATGAGTAGCAGTGACCTGTAATACCTCCAAATGCCTCATATCACATTCTAGACAACATTGCTCTTCCTCATGTTTGCAAATTTTAATCAAATTTATGCAAAACATAATTCTAAAGAGATGAAAAAGCTATGTATAAACTTTGTATAGCAAATATAGTACTGTAAATATTTTTGATTGCCTCTATGAATTATGTTTTATGCTGCTTTGGCTGGGCACTGTGCACATCTTGAAATCAGTAGTTTATCAGTGAAGCCGGCTGATAGTTTCCACTGCATGCACAGTAACAACTGGGATATGTGAGTACAATAAATACTGTGGAATAAATGGGAACACTTCTCACTGCAGAAGTAATATATCTTTCTTCAAAATGTGTCTCTCTCCTCTCTGGCTTGACAACACAATTTGATTGTCTTCAGCCAATGTGGAAAAAACCCAAGCCTCAGAAAACGCCAATTTCTCAAAAAAAAAAAAAACCAAACCAAAAGACAGAGTAATGTATCAATTTTTAAAAAAGTTTCATCTGGAAATGTTTCAGACCCTGAAGGACTTCCAGAAAGTCTATGGAGTGGGAAATGTTTGCTCTGGGCAGGGATATCTGCAACACAGATCTAGACTCCTTTTCTCATTGAATCAACCCAAATGGGTGCCCACGCTCTGAGAAGCCGCCTATTGCAAAGCAGGTAGGTCTCCATCAGAGTTGTGAAAAGCTTCCAGCCTCACCCTCCAGCACAGCTCACACATTTTTTTTCATGCCACAGTGAAAATATTTTTTTCAGGACAGGAAATCAGTTTCCTTCCCAACTCCATTTTTAACCAGCAAGCCAGAACAAACCCACCTACTAAAGCTTCCTCCGTGCTTTCAGAGGTTTCTCTTTCTCTGCACCTTGCAACAACTACAATTCAGATACGCACAAAAAAATGAGAAATAACAAGGTGATGGTACTTGCAGCTGCCGGCAAGAAGAGTGAGGCACAAGAGAAAACTAGACTACCCCCTCTCTCCCTTGTGTGAATGAACCCAGAAGGGTCAACAATCCTATCCAAAGCAGGCCCATGGGCACATATAGCAGGTTCCTGGCAGTGGCCCATACACGCTACAGGGAGGATTTTCTGCATTCAGAATCATGCGGTAAATTTTTAAGTTTCCATAAACTGGAAAAAAAAACACCCAACATTTCTTTAATAAAGCAAGAATTGTGGAACAAAGCTAATTTATGGCCTCCATGCAAAATCAACGGAAGCTCAGTGAGCTGTTAATGCATTTACATTCTCATGTAACAGGAAAGAGAGACCCTCTCTGCAGAAAACTTCCAATAACCCTTAAACGCCAGAAGAATGAAGTGACTGGTAAAAACTTAGGGACTGAGCATTTCTCACATTTCTGTGGCCATAGCATTAAACTTTCAGGTAGGATTGCCATGCAGCCCAGAGAGAACAGCACAAGGTCACAGCTCTGCATTTGGTATCACATGTGCTCACCATGAAATTAAGTTAGCCCACATCAAAACAGGTCCAGGGACAGCATGAGTTGAAAGAAACCTCTGAACACTGATCTTGCACTGTGAACTCCACTGAATTGCCCAGGCTACCCCTGGTAAACAATAGCTGTGCCCATGATGTGTGATTAATAGTTTCTGTTATTGAAATGACATGCATCTGTAGGGATTTAAAGATATCTCTTGGTTTAAAAATATCTTGTAAGAAGGTATCTTCTTACAAAACAACGGCACAACCATTCTTGTCAGCTGAACTGGTACCTGGTAACAGCTTCCTTTCCTCTTCTTTCTGAAAGCAGTGAAACTACTTCAGAATACAAAACCATACAATGCACTACCAAGGGTTTAGTTCAAGAGGTGTATTCTTGACCCTCCAGTGTCCCACAGCCTCTCTGTCCACATTTGTGCCTCAGTCCCTATAAGCCTCTGTGTGTGTGTGATTGTCACCTACAAGCAGGAAGGCGTCCCCCTCATTCACCTCTGGGTGCAAAATGGTTCTCCCTTCCCAATAATAGGTATTTAGAGACCTACATTCCTCCCAGTGACATTACTTTACCTCTTATTTTTATACTGATATCAGAACATTAGCATGCACAAGTGCAATTCATATATTATTTTCCTATCTCATAAAATATAGAAATTTAAATCACCAAGGAATTAGGGGAATGAAGGGAGCATTATGTTTAAGCAGCTACATAATGTGGTTTGCATCATGTAATGGGACATGTTTAATGTGGTTTTACACAGCAGCCTTTCATCATTTACATTTGCCTCTGGCTTAATAAACTGTGTCATTCTGTTTATGTTTGTTACGGTTGGATATAAACGCTTCCCAGGCAGCATCCCCATGAATAACACCTGGAACATGGAAATTGGCAATCAACATTTTCATACATCACTGATGTGCTCCTGCCTCCCAGCCTTAAGCTCTAATATTTTATTTAGGAGTGTGCCACGTATTTTCAATTAAATCTGATGGCCAGCCATGAGCACCACTCTCAGACAGCGTAAAATGATGTAAGGTTTCTGCCTGCCGTTCTCATTCTGAGTAACATCTTGTTCCAGGAGTCATCATGCTGATGAGGATACGTACACCCTCTTAGTCATTGAAGGAGATGAAACGGGGCCTCTTCATATATTTTGTCACTACCACAGTTAAGTGTCCTCCACAAAGGAGGATCAAGTCAAAACCAGATTTCCCACTGACTCCAACAGGTAATAACTCACCTCAGCTCTCTGGCGGCTTTGTAACACAGACCCACTTGAAATCTGTGGAGCTCAAACCTGGGCATCCCTGGCTGCAGTGCGCTGTGATAGCAGAATGGTATCTCAGTGCTATAAGGATGCAATCTACCCAGCACAGAGTAATGCTGTTCTTGTAGCAGGGAAACATGACAGTAGTAGTCAGAAAATGAAGATTGATTCCTTGACTATCAGTTTCCCAGTGTAAGCATAAATCCAAGAACATCCAGAGACTATTAGATTTAGCAACCAATAAAATAAGAATAAACATTATTGGGATTTCTTTTAAAATTGCCTTTCATAGATATCTTTATGCAGGTGCAATGTGTAGAAATCTATTCACTTTATGAAAGAGATTACAAGCACATAGATCTCTAATCCCTTTCATCAGTTTTCATTAAAAATTAGGAGTTGTGCCAGGTTGAAAGATCTCCAAGATTTCATTATATTGGGCAAAGCTGGAAGAGGAATAACAATTATGTTCACAGGGATGAAGCTTTGCTCTCATTATAAACTTCACACTTTCCTCTCAATACTGGGCTTCCATTTTTTCCCCTCCGGCACTTTCTGGCTCTTGTTCATTTTGATGTTCATAGTCTTAATTTAAATCTAGATGCAGTGTACATGATACAGCATTACAGGTTACAAATCTTGTTTGGAAAAATAGCAGGTTTTTTATAGGCATGTCAAGGAACTTCTCATAAATTTCTACCTAAAATGCTCTTCACAAATAACAGAGTTCCAAAGTCAGCATAACAGTAGTGAAAGAGGATGAGAGGGAGAAAAAAAAGGAAATGAAGCAGGTAATAAAAAAGATTTTCAAATGAGATTTGAAACCAAAAGAAGCGCCAGGAAGGTATTTCAATAAAAAGGAACTACTCTGCATGTTAGGAATTGCAGAGGAGAAGGCTCTTGTTTGACTCCTACAGTAGAGGAATGCAGGCAAAATAGACCACAAGCTATACAGATCACTATAACCAGGATAATTCAGGGATGAAAGGAGAGCTTGGAGAAGAATGTGGCTACAACCCCACAGCATGCCTGTAATGGAAGTGGCAACACAGAGTGCGTGAAGAAAGGCGTGAGTTCTGAATTAGGCACTAATAGTCATTGTCATCATCTTTAGACACAACTAAATCTCTATCCAGGATACAGTGGCTGTGGGATTTTTGGACAACAAGATGTTCAGACTGTGCTCTACTGGCAAAAGAAAGGAGTCAAGAACAGCAGCAAGAAATGGGCAGGCAGTAAAACAGTGCTTTTAGTCTAATCATCCTCTGAAGGCAATTACACTGTACTCAGTAATTGCATGGATTGCTTCAATTCACAGCAAACTTCATTTAATTCAAAATAATTATAAAAGGTAGATCACAGCTGCAGTATTAACACATGCATACCCTATTGAGTAAGAAAGTGGCAGCCAGAAAAGCAGATAGTACTTTGTAATACTTCCACACTTGCAATCAATGAAGTTAATCCCTAAGTTCCTTAATCAAAACTCGTCAAGAAAACACAGTTGATGAAATCAAAAGAAATATTGCTTGAATAACTCTTGAGATGGGACTGTAGATTTTTGAAGCACTACATTACTAAAAATGACGGGCAAATCCTCATCAGCTTCTAATAATGTCAAGTATAATAATCCACATGGTTTTAGCAGCTACCTTTACCCATTTTAACTACAAAATCACTATTAACCACAAACTGTCAATCTCAAGCAGGTTTGGAAACCCCATTGAAACAGAAGTTAATTCATTAAGTCTGCAAAATATCAACAGAAAACAATGAGGAAATATTTCTGACTGGCTCACATCAACATTCTACAAAACAAAAAGAACCCCAAAGTAGAGCACATAGTGTGGAAAGTGTAATTTGACCGAAGTTACAAATCCAATCAATAAGACCTTCACTGTTGCCTACCAGGTAACATTCTGTAGTCAAAGTTCAATTATTTTTCTTTACTGCAGATCTTATGCAAAATCCACTGCAGCCTCCTGCTCTCTCGATCTTTCTATGGTATGCCAGGAGTTAAATCACATATTTTCCAACACAACACTGCAAGAACTATGATAAATCCATTCTGCAATGGCACTGATACATTATATCCATGACTTAAAATGATAAAATATCCTTAATGCAACATTTTATTGCTTTCATAAATCAAATTCGAAATGACATGATGTTTCTGGGAACTTCATATGAAAGATCTCACTCTTTGTTAGACTTATTTCTGTGCAAAATACAGCGTACTTCTACCACAGATCATGAGAAACTCTTCTAAAAATTCCCCCAATGCCTGCAGTTTTCATCCTGCCTTTCTGAGCCTTTCCTGGTTCATTGTGGCCATTCCCTTTTCTAAACCACAATAATTTGCAGTAGTCTGGAATAACTCAACCAAACCAATGACAAACTCATTGTACCATGAAGATGGAAAGATCAAACCCATCGAAGTCCAGGCGAGTCTGAGAAGCTGAAAGTGCTCCTCTTTTTCAGGCAGGCCTCAGAATTATTAGGCTCATTAAGAGATGAGGTTATTCAGCATGGCTATGATGTGAGCTCTTTGTTCTGATACAGGTACAATTAACCATGCCATCCTATGTATGCACTGCTTGATGGCCCTCCATCTGCAGTTCTACTGTCACACTATGCATATAGTGTTTAAATAAATACATCTGGTTTATTTGTTAAGAGCAGGGGCACCAAATGACCCAGTCCCTTTAAAAGTCATTTTTTTGGCACTTCTAGGATTACATACTCATGACACTTAGAGTTACATATGGAAGAGGAAAATGGGCACTGGCCCCTACACAAATGGAAGAGAATTCTCCTGGGAATTCTCAGCTTTTCTTGTCAAGTTTTATGCATTTTCTGCTTCCAGCTGGATTGGGAGCACAGTTTTTGCTGCTTTAAGAGAACCTCCACTTCCAGCCTGGGTGGGAATTGGGGTTTACAGAGAAACGTGGAAATAATTAAACTAAGGAAAAAGCTACTCATGTTTTAATTTCATGCTTGGGTTCATTCAGAGTTTGAGATGAAGGAATGAGTCATCAGTTTTTATTTTATTCAAACCCAGCCCCTGGAGAATGGATTACATGAAGTTACAGCCTGTACTCTGGCAATTAACCAGTTTTGCATATAGGCTGCCATTTTTCTGAACCTTCATATCTGAGAATAAGGCCAAAATCCACCAGCCAAAAAGCAGAGCCTGCATTACACACTGCAGGCCCAACCACCAAGCTGCTGTGGCTTCATCACCTCCGCTATTAACACCGTGCCAAAAAACCCAGCCCCGGGAGGCTCCAAACATTTCATAGGACATGAAGGACTGTGCATGGCTGTTCACAAGAGCTGATGCTTTAAGGTTATTGGTTGTGACAACTTACAGGAGGCACATCCAGGAATGCTTGATGTAAAACAAAATGCAACTAAATTTGCCTGTCTCATCAGTGCCCCTTCCCCTCCATTAGTGATGCTGGTACCACAGAATACAGAGAAAACAGTTGCTTGTGACTAAGGATTAACCACAACTTTTGAAGTTCAGACAGTGACCTTTCCTAAAATACATGATTTTCTGACAAAAGCACTTGTAAATTAGAATGGGCTTGTCTGTGTTTAAAGGTTTTGGTAAGGGGCAGACACTGACTTTTTTCTTCACTATACATCATTAGCTGTATCGGAGACATTTCCTCATTGTAATTCTGAATGGGAACGAGCATTGTTCCTTGCAGAATTCTCTGCAGTCTCACCTCTTTCCATATTCTCTTTCAAAAAATTATTTTTTATAATGTAGTGCAATCTGGTATCAGAAAACAGGAAAACAAGAATGTCCATTTCAACACAGAGCCAAAAGCCCCTCTCCCCCACAAAGATGACAAACAGTACGCTTTAACTAGAGAAGATGATATTTTCATAAGTTTCTGAAATGCATCATGACACTTCACAATATATTCACATAGCAAGAGAAAAAAAGTAAGAGAACCCTCTTGGTCACACAATACGTGATCATACCCGTGAGCCAGACAAATGGGATGTTGAGACTGTGACTCTGTTCTGGGTGTCCAGTGGCACCCATAAAACAGAAACTCCAAAGCAAAAAGGAATTTAAAGACTTAGCTCAGCCCAATAGTTGTCTGAGATGATCTAAGGAGCCAGGGTGCACTTTTCTGTATATGATCTACATCCCCTGCTGTTTAATGAATACTGATCAGCTGCACAGCCACAGGAGCATATTTCATTTGAAACATGGAGATGTTTGCTGTACTTGCAGAGATGAAGTTTCAACAAATGCAATATATGAGACACAGGTCTGATATTTTTCTTCTTTGGTTACATATTTTTTCAATTTTTTTTTTTTTACTCATATATATGAGTAACAACGAAGATGATGTATTTGTTAATGATCATTTTCATTTACATTAGCAACTCCAATGTCCTTCAATTAGTTTTTTAACAGGAATGGGAACACAACCAAGTTACAGCTTCATCGTAATTCAGACTTATTTTTCATAGTTCATACGGAATCACTTATACCTTGCACATGCTATTCCTTCTAAGCTTTCATTACCTTTTATATTGCAGCTGGGCTCATAACTCCATTCTTTAAGAACATGACTGTGGTTTCAAACCATCACCATCAACAAAGGCATTCCTGATGGTGGGTTGTATGTACCTTGTACCTCTCTGAGGTCATTAGAGGTTTTCATAGTCTTTGTTCCTTGTGTTTCAGTAATTTTTAAAACTAGTACATTGCATAGACATCATGCTTGATTTGTATCTAACTTTGGTTAAAAAAAGGAAGGGTCTGAGCCCTCTTATCCATAACACCTTTTTTTGTAATCACTCACAACATGCAAGATAACACTATACAAGCAAATAGTAAATTCATGTCTGCTAATACCTCAATGGATTGTGAGCTTGATTATTTATTATTGTATCTTGGTTTATTACTATAGCACCAGCACACATTAGGTTTGTTCTTTCCAGCCTTCCCAGTTTTGACAGAAGAAAGACTAATTGGTAGTGGCTGCTGATGGGCTTCTGCCTCTGCTTGGCCTTAGGACATTCAGCAGGTACCTGGAAGCAAGGAGGCACGCTGCTGAGGACTAGGATGGGCCAGTTGCTATTTGTTTTGCAGCCCCTTTTAGCCACATATACTCGGTTCCAGTTGTAACCACTGCTCCACAGAAAACAGAAGCGATTACGCCAAGATAAATTCTCAGCTATTGGAAGTCTCTCAAAAGCAGAAAGACTGAGGTGCCTTTTTCATTCAGACCTACAAGCTTCCAAAATCCCCTCTAAACCATACTTTGTATGTGCCAGCACATGCAAATCATCAGTTTTAGTAGTGAAAAACAGGATTTCCAAACTGGGGAACGCTTTAATTCATCATTAGAAAAACTGTCATCAGTTTGCCCAGACCACTTCATAGAATTTATGAGCACTTCATATCTGTCAACACTCGTTTAACTGCCAGCCTCAGACAAGCTTTTCATCTTGCAGACCTCTGCAGTGAAGCACAGGCCTGATCTGCCCCGCGAACATATTGTTTGCTCTCCACCCCAGGAGCTGAGAGACAAGTGATTTGAGTACTTTTTACAAGGGTCTCAGCTTCAAAAGAGTCAAGTCCTGGCTACGTCTTACCAATCTTCTGCAGTCAACAAGTTAGACATCTCATCTAGGTTTGGCAGTGAGCCTCAGCAATCTCTGCATTCAAAAGAGAAAAATACATTGGATGGGTAATTAATCTCCTAAAACAAGTAGACAGATCACCCTGCGGAGGCTCAACTTCTTTGTGTAGCCTATAGAGGGAACCCAAACCTAGCTTTGCTGGGACATTTTGCATCTCAAAGGTGCCTGGGTGAGTTGGAGTGAACAGTGAAGCTGGTTCTATGAAGATATGTGCACTGGTTTGCACACACAGCTCCAGCCACTGCACAGAAATCAAGCTGTACATTCAGTGAATACCATGTTCTCAAAAATGCAATCATTTCAATATGTGTACATCTCAGGAAATGTAAATCTCCTACAATATGGCACCTGAGGCATAGTCCGAAAGATAATTTTGAAAAATCAAACTCGCTCTGGCAAGAGATGAGAGGATTACCTGGCATGCTATGTGATAGTCAAAGAACCAACTACTCATTCCTGTTGACACCTGAATAGGACAAAATAGATCAGCATATACATAATTATTGGATAGATAAAAAGATACCTAAAATCCAAAAAGAAATGGTTTTGAAAAAAGAAACAGAAGCAAGTGAAGGCATTCAGAGCACCCAGGAAATATATGAGATACCCCCAAGGTTTGGGGTCTCATGGGAAGTTTTGTTCGATTTGAAAGATTGGATATTTTTAAATCTCCTGCCCAGAACCACATTTCTTTGTTTTAAAATACTATGAAATTAAGCAACACCAATGCTGGCATTGCGAGAACAAAATGAATTACATCCAGATAACAGTCAGTATAATGAATTTTACAAGTGACAAGAGTGTGAACCACCTTCCAGGTCAGTCAGATCAGTCCTTGGTAACCCAGATTCATGAACAGCAATTTTCACTTGAACAAGCAGCAAATGAGAAAGAAACCATGTATTTCAGAGTTACAAGTTGGATTTACAATTAGGAGATTTAAAACAAAACAAGACTGAAGGAGATGGAATGTTGAGGGCTGCCGAATGAGTCATATGTCAAAAAGACTCCAATCTAGGGAGGGTGTAGGATGAAATTCAGCATGCTGATTTCAGCATCTTTAGTATTATAAACCATTTCCAGTGGTGCTAGATATTCAAAGATGGTCTGTAAACCTAAAAAGACCTTGAAGGTTGCTGATACATTTGTTGTTAATTCAGAGTGGTCTGTTTAATGTCACCTTTCCTATAACTATAGCATTCCATCTGCTCAATGTAACTGGATAAATTGGTATATATCTGATGATGCTTCATCTGCATAATCATCCCTGTATAGATTGTTAACTCTGAGTAGAGGAAGTGAATTCATTATAAGTGTCTTTAAAAGCTCAGCAAGTAAAATATTAAAAACTGTATTCATCCCAGTAACTATCTGTCAGCACTTGGCCCATTACATGGTACGCCACAGTGCCAGTGGGCAGGATGATTCAAATCAGTCAAGCCAAAATGGATTCAGATGGAATTGTGGAGGAAACCGGAGGAGCGAGAGCTATGTGGGTAGCACCGTTTTA
>JBCJKH010034792.1:0-22065 GCA_039877255.1 Loriculus beryllinus
CCCCATTTCCAGAGGCTTTCACCCCATTTTCAGGGGTTTTCACCCCATTTCCAGAGGCTTTCACCCCATTTTCAGGGGCTTTCACCCCATTTCCAGAGGCTTTCACCCCATTTTCAGGGGTTTTCACCCCATTTCCAGAGGCTTTCACCCCATTTTCAGGGCTTTCACCCCATTTTCAGGGGCTTTCATCCCATTTCCAGAGGCTTTCACCCCATTTTCAGGGGCTTTCACCCCATTTTCAGGGGCTTTCCTTCCACTCTTGGGGCAGGACAAGCCCTGAAGGCCATGGGAGACGTGACACCCCTCCCCCAGGCAAAGGGAATTTAAGGCATACAAAAGCCTAAGGATCAGCTTAACAGCCCCGATTCACCCTAAGCTCAGCCCTAGAACGGTGCAGGAGGTTGAGCCTGCGCTGGGATGAGGAATCCCAAGGGAATTCTGGAGGTCTCCTGCTTTTCCATCAGGTCTTCACACAGGGAGGGAAATCCACATGGATCCTGGAATACCCCAAGCCATCCCCTGCCTCCCTGTGCTTTCTCATACAGCTCACGGTCCATCCCAGCCACTGCAGGTCCTTTTAGGGATCTGAAACCTTCAAACCTTCCAAATTCCAGCAGGATAATGCCAATCCCCAACCCCCCCCCCCCAAATTCCACCAGGATGCCTGTCCCATTAACAGACCTGCTCCAGGAACACCATGGGTCACATTCCTAGCACTGATCCCGTTTATCTGATAGCAGAAAGAGGATTAAATCACAAGCACAGGTTGCTTTTCCTCTTGCAGATGCAGGAGCTTGTGTTCCAAATCCAGCATCCTCTGTGTGGCTCCAGCAGCTCCAAGAGCATCACCTGCTATAGGGAGAAGACACCGGGTCTCCTACTGAGGGTTGGAGCTACAACTTCCCCCTCCTCCCCCCCAAACCATGGTGATTTAAAGGGTTTACATCACCACTTTTCCCGGGTTTTCCCCCACTGGGATATATGGGAATGAAAAGGAATCACTTCCACATTAAGACAGGGGGGAAAGGTTTCAATCGTGAGCAATGAGTGAAGCCAAGACTTGGGGGAAAGGGGTGGAAAGGATGTGCTAAAACGTCAGCAAAAGGGGGAAAAATAAGGGTTTTCCCCTTGAAGATGGGAAATGATCCATGTAGCGCCTGGAAACGGGATTTCCTGGGATGAGTTCAAGTATTGGAAGGAAGCAGCCAAGCAGGAGGTCACCAGCACCCAGACACCCAAGGGACACGTCACCCCGTGCTGGGTGCAACGAGGCCACCCGGAGCTGATGTCCTTCCAAAGGCACTTATTGTGTCTGGGAAGCTTATCTCCATGGAGGCTGCATTCCAGAGGGTGCATCCCGCTCCAGGACACGGAGTGCGGCTGGAAACAGCATTTTCCACATGGATTTTGCTCAGCTCCAGCCACCTCTAACGCACAAGTGATGCTCTACCCTGCTGGTATCCAAGTGCGTGTAAATGAGTAGGAAACCCTCGGTTTTCCAGCAAAACGAGGGGGGAAAACCCCAGCTGGATGCTTCCAAAGCGGATTTCTTCCACTCAGTGATTCCCAACTTCCCACATGGAGCTATTTTTATCCTTCAGTCGTGGTTTATAGTCAAAGTCTGATTGCTTCCGATGCTTTCCCCCTGAGTTCCACACTGGAACGGCAACTGGAGAGCTCTGCTCCCAGCACCAACATTCCCAACACCACAAAGGAAAGGAAAAAGGTGGAATTCGATCCAGGAATTGCACTTAAACCCAGCATTTCTGATGCACCTGCATCCCTCAATTCCCACATCAACGTCCAGAGCCACAGACTTGGGAATGTTCTGTTGATGCAAAGTGTGAGTCCATACATGAGACCACACATGAGGGCTAAAGCCTTGGACAAGGCTTTTCCTAGGAAGAGCCAACAAAGCAGTGGATAATAGAAGTGGGAATTACGAGTGCTTCGGATACCAGGAATGGTTTTCCTCCTCCTTATCCCCATCTGAGCCATAGACACCAGCACTGAACTAAATCCAGGTCTGGATGAAGCCTGAACAGGAGCCAACGTGCACCAAACTGCTTGGAATTCCCATTGTGGGATCCTCAGCCCGGCGTAACCAAATCCCAGCCGCATCCAGGCAGTACCAGGTCCTTCACGCTGGGAAAACAGGGATCCAATGTGCTGTATAAAGGTAAAAAGCTCAGAATCCTGCTTAAAATCAGGGGGAATATCACGTTTTTCCTCATTCTTGAGACAAGCAGGACAAACTTCCTCCCATCCCACGTGCCAAAAGCCAGATTTAAAGTTGGGATCAGGGATTTAACAGAGGGAAAGTGCTTTAATGCATCAGGAATGAGATTCAGTTCAGCTCCCCAACCAGCTTCCAGGCTGCAAGTGCCCATCTGAACTCCAGAGCCCAGGAAGAGCTTTTCCAGGAGGCCCAGTTTAGCCCTAAATCCTTTCTCCTATGGGAGAATCCAGCTCCATGCAGGGATCCATGGATTTCATCCCATATCCTGCAGCTCAGAGATGCTATACGGACCCAGAGGCTCAGGATCTGCACCATTAACTCTTTCAAGCGTTCAGAAGCCAAAGCAAAGGTGTAGAGGGAAAACCAGATGGGAATGGCCCCAAAAAAAGCAGGGAGCTGGCTTCATATTCCCATTTCTGCCTGGTCAGGAGATTCCCAGCCTATCTGCTCTTGGGAATGAGGAGTTTTCCTTCTCTTCATTGCAGAGACAGCTGGACAGACCTGACCAAGTGAGAGCAGCAGCTGGGATGTGACTGGGACAAGCTGGAATGGTTCCTCCTTTCCTTCCTTGTGAGGCTCACTCCTGGCCAGGAGCTTCCTAAGCCGGAGGCTGCAGCTGGAAAAGGCAGCTTTTATCCCATTAATTCCTAAGAGCGGAGCCAGCACGATGGATAAACCATGGGAAGAGGAATGGGAATGTTCCTAACCGGAGCAATGGACACCAACCACAACCATTCTCCAAGAGGGAAGGCATTTAGTGAGTAATGAGCCGGGTGATGCAACACGGAGAGATGCTTCCATTCCCACTTCAATCCAAATGGGAGTGGAGAAGGAAAAGCAGGGATCCACATCAGGGTCAGCGCGCCCCGGAGCAGGAATGAGCTCCGGGAGCTGCTTCCAGGCTCCTCCTCATTAAACAAGGATTTAAGGAATCATCAGGGGTAATGAGGAACCCAACTCACTGTGAAGCAGGAGGAGAGGGGAGGATGCATCCGGATGGGATGGCTCCGAGGTGTGGGAAGCACTGGGATGTTCCTGGTAATCCTCAGCCTGGAATAGCTGCAGGTGAGCTCCTTGAGCTCGGCTTAAAGAGCAAACCAGACCTAAGGGTTAAACGTGAGCTCCGGAAGGATGCAGGATCAAACAGCAGGCTTAAAATGAACATCCAGAAGGCGATTTCCTGCTGAAAATAACTGGGATACAGAAGGATTATGATCCTATATCCACACCAGGCTTCCTCAGATGCCCATTTTAGGCTCCAAACCGGAATGCTGAGCCCCTGGCTGTAGATACAGAGCCCACAACTGCTCAGCATCGCATCTTTCCGGCGCTATCAATAGCCTGGGAGAACACAGGCTTCCCAAAGGGCCTTTCCCAGCAAATCCCAGCTGGAAGCTGAGTTAGGACAAGGCAAGGTCAAGAGCAAACAGAAGCAGCTGGGAGGTTCAAGGGGCCAAAAGCGAAGCACACCAGGATCCAGGCGGGACTCAGGTGATATCCAAGGCTTAGGAGTCATTCCAGGTCCTGTTAAGAGCAGGATCTCCCATGCAAAGACCCATTCCCATCATTTCCCACCCTTCCCACAGCTCTAAACAAGAAGAGACCAGCAGGAAAAGGCGTTTTCCTGCCTTTATTTTATAGCCAGACCCAGCTCTGTGGCCCTCGTGTCCGATTCCCCACTTCCAATGTTCAATCCCATCAGCAACAGTGGAATAAACGCTGGTTTTCCCCCTTTTCCCTCTTCCTCCTCCTTTTCCCCACCCCATTCCAGTGATTCCACAGGCAGAGGGGAAAGCACAAGCGGAAAACACAGAGATCAAAGCGTGTCCTGCCCAGCACCACACCTTCCCCTTCACTCTTCCCCCAAGGGGGAACCGGATTGTGCCCAAATTAACTCTTAATTACAGCCCAAGTCATTCCCAAAGGATCCTGCCGGGGGTTTGGGAGCAGCATAAAGCTGGGAATCATGGCCTGAGACAGCAGGAATAGCGGTGACGTCGAGCTCTGAGCGAGCAGCAAAGCTCAAACCTGGGTTTATCCCTTCTCAGCACAGGTCTGAGCTCCATAAACCACAATGATCCCAGGAAACCTTCGGACCAATGAATCCTCCTAAGGGAATTCTCATGCAGGATTATTCCCCCCATTCCCAGCATCATTCCCACCCATCTCATCCAGGAGACCCCCAGCTCCATGGGGTGGAATTAACACAGTCTCACTTTCCAAACCAAGCCGCTTTGAGCCCTAATCTCCATCCCAACCACACCGTAGCCCACGCACACACATGGAATTAACGGGGAGACATCAGGAGCAGATCAAATTCCTACTCTGGAGGCTGGGATTGGGTTGGAGGAGCCTTTGGATCCTGGTTACAGATCCCTGTTCCGGTGCTGTATGAGCTTATGGCTGCTGATGGAAGCAAAGCTGGTTTTACACTCCCCACCTGATGCTACATGTGGCTCAGCAGCAGCTTCCTAAGAGGAACATGGAAATAAGCCCAAACCCCACGGATTGCTCCCAAAATCCGGGCTTCACATCCCAAATGTGATGCTTCCAGCAGAACCCAACAGGCAGGAGGATGCCAGGAAAACCGGCTAAACCAGCTCGGCAAAGGCTTTCCAACCTGGGATGCGCTGCCAAAGGGATTCCCGTGGCCAAGCTGCACCTGGATCCTTATAGAAGGAACCAGGACAATGAATTTAGTGGTTTATGGGGTTTTTGGTAGGAAAACCTTGTCAGGAAAGATCATAAATGGGTGTTGGGACACTGGGATGGGGTGAAGGGAGAAGGTTGGGATGCTCCATCCCTGGCAGTGTCCAAGGCCAGGTTGGAGCAAGCTGCTCTATGGAAGGGGTCCCTACCTGTGCCCATGGATGAGCTTTAAGGTCCCTTCCCAACCCATTCCATGATCCCATGACTTCTACTCCTTTCCCATCACCCCTTTCCAAAGCAAGACCAACTACAAGCAGTTTTCGGGCGTCCATGGCAAGTGGTTGGAATTAGATGAGCTTAAGGCCCTTTCCAGCCTTAACTAGCCTATGATTCCATGATTCCTGAGCTGGGGAATGCTGGAGCTGTCTCCCAGCAGCCCAACGCCATCCTCTCTGTTGAGTATCTTCATTGAATCCCCACTGATGAAGGGCACCCCATGGGTCCCATTGCTCTTCTGCATGTAAGGGGCTAAAAGGGACTTCAAGCCAGGCTGAGCAGCACAACCAGCCCTCAATTCCCAGAACTTCCAGCCCCAGGGATATCATTCCTTTCCAAGGGTTATTCCTCACTTTAACAGCTCTTCAGCTCCTCAAATGAGCACAGAAAGGGATTCCAAGCAGGAAGGTGCTACAGGAATGGGGCTTTGTTGGTCCTATTTAAGGTTTTAACTCCCTTCACTGCGTGTTCTCCGGGAAAAAAAAGGTGGAAAACGGGAATTCTGCAACCCGAAACGGGAGGAAGAGTTGCATGAAGCCGGCCTGGAAGAGGTTTCAACAGTGTCCATGTGCTGGGTTCCAACAACAGAAACCTTAAACTCTCCCCCCTCTGGTTGGGCCGCTTCCAAGCACAACCCAAGGGACAGAAATATTCCCAAAAGAGGGATTTTGCTGAGGACAGTCCCAGGGAAGATGTGGCCATGCTGAGCCCTTCCTGCAGGACAAGCAGCCTTGAGCCAAGCAGCAGCATCCCATCCCTTCCACCCACCAGGAAAGCATGGAAGAGGAGCTATTCCCTATGGAATAGCGGCCTGTGGTGCCGCCGGCTGCCCTGGCCAGCCCATAATAACCCTCAGTGAAGGATAAACCACAAGGATAAAGGTGCCAACACATCTGGGCAAAGGTCTTTGGGGATCACCATGCAGTTCCAGCCCCCTGGAATACCTTCCATTAGATAGCTTCTAATATCCAGGGATACCTCCCGTTACAGCAGGATGCTCCAACACAGCTTCTCCGGGCCCAAATCCATTGGAATTCCCACTGGGATCACCTCCACTTTCCCAAGTTTTAGGGTTCAAGTGATCTTGCCTAAAGCTGGGATGGAGCCAAAGATGAACCAAGTCCCATTGGTGATTCCAAGGAACGGGAATGGGCGAAAAGCATCATTTCCTCTGTGCCACTTCTGCTGCTTTTGAACCCAAAACTGCCCCGAGAGAGCACGGATCAGCTCCTGTTCCCTGGAACCTCTTTCCCTATGGAGCCAGCCATGGAATGGGAACAGACCCAAGCACCAGGTTTAATCAAACCCAGGTTGTATTAAACCTGAGCCAAACGTCGGCTCTTTTAGCTCACAGTGTAGAAAACCAGCTACAAACCCACCTCATTTCTCCCAATATCCCACCTTCTTCCTGCTTTTCCTTAAGGATTCACCTCTTCCCAAGTGGCTCCTACTGATGGGGGGGGGGAGGGAATAGAAAACCAACAGCAAATTGCAAAGGGCTCCTTAAATAGTTCACTTATGGCATCCCCTTTCCCATATCCCATTTATTCGGGATCTAAGGATCATGCCTGCTGCTGGATCTCAGGTAAAGGGCTCAAATGGGTTTAAATGCTGGTTGAATGAGGAAGTGGGATAGAATTCCAGCTTTCAGGCTCGGTTTAATCTCAGATCTCACTTAGGAAAGCCAATGTGGAACGAAGCTGATACTGTAAAAGCCCTTTTAAACACAACTGCTTCATTACACCTCTATTAACATGAGTCAGGTTGAAGCAGCACCTGACCTGCAATTCCCACTTTCAACCCACATCAACCACAAACTGCTCCATCAGCACCCACCCGAGCCCAACCGTAGGCTTTTTAAGGCAAATAAAGTGGTTTTCAGGCAAATAAAGCGGGGTTTAAGGCAAATAAAGTGAGTTTGAGGTTGCTTTTACTCCAACAACTGCCCTAGAAGCCGCTTGATGGGTTTAAATCACTCCAATCTCGTTTAAATCCAAGCTATTCCGCTTGGAATATGACCCACTGAGATGTGGCACCAGGTTTTGGGGGTGTTTTGCCTTAAACCTCCCCATTTTCACCTCCTGGGTTTGCTGTTGTTGCCATACAGAAGCTCCATCAGGCTTCAAATCCGTCCTCAATTGAGCTAAACCCAGGCTTTAGGCTTAGCTTTGCTTATCAGCTCCCTCCTTCCCTACGTCAGGAATACCAGGAAGCCAGCATTAACCCCCCCCACACCTTTCAAGGCTGGCCGTTGCTGACGGAATTCCTGCTTTGAGGAAGTTTGCCCGAGGTTCCTGCTCTGGGTCGGTTGGATGCTGCTGCTTTAAGGTTGTTGGATGTGGTCCTGGATTGGTGCCATCTCCCTCCTCCGGAGCAAGAGGCAGGGCCGGGCTATCCCAGCCTTTGGAACAGGAATAATCAGTTCATCTCCTCCCACTCGCTGGAACAACGGGACAGAATTCCTCCTAAATATACCAGGAATGGCAACGGAGCTGCTCCTTCCCTTTAAAACAGGGATTGGGAAACCCACGAGGCAAGTTCTGCCCCTCAAACACAGGCCAGCACTTCCCAAATGCTTTGGTGCCGGCGATTTGGGATAAACCCTCCCTATTTTCCCACGGAAAGCAACACTCAGGATGACATTCCTTAAGGAGAAGCTGTAAAATGTAACAAGAGAGGGATGAAATGTGCCTAAAAGGAGGAGGTTTGGGTCTCGGAGGGTCCCTTTCCCTGTTCCCAAGCAGGAATTTCAGCCTCACCTCAAGGTATTCCACATCTTTCCCCCATCCCAACACCTTTCCCTTGATGCTCCAAGATCCGTAGGGAAAACCCGTTATCCCAATGGTGTTTTCCCTGCTGTAAGGCAGGAGACATGGATTAAGCCACCACAAGCCCTGTGGCATGGTAAGGACACTGTCCACACTTCCCAATCCAGAGCTCCCAGAGGTGCTGCTTGGAGCGGAATTCCCCAGGCTGGAATTTCACTTCCCTCTTGACCTAAACCAACCTTCGGATATTTGCTCCCAAGGGAGATTTAGTGAATACTGAACCAAATATTGACTATTTCATCAAGAAAAAAGAAGGTGGTTTCACCCCAGAACATCCCACTTAGGAGCCACAAAGCCTCCACACCGCTGCTCCAATAGGGATAAATCCATTGGGATGCGGGTCCGGCAGGATCCTGGTCCCTTTTCCCATGGCTGTGATTTATCCATCACTTGCTTCTGGCAGTTTTAAGAGCAGGATGAGGATTCCTTCACGCCTTGGGTTGTCTTAATCCCGACTAAAGGAAGTTATTGTGCTGTCCCGCTTGGATCTGCAGCAGCCCAGGGCTCATTCCAAGCAGGAGAAGGGATCCACGTGAACTCCCTGTGCTGGGATGCCCTGGCTTTGCATCTGCCTTTCACATCCGCTCTGCAGAGCTGCTCTTTGAATCCCAATAATCCTCACCCCATCCGAGCCGTTGGTGCTCCCAAAGCTCTAGGATTTAGATGGCAGAGAGCTGGAAAACACCCCGTTGTTTAATGACACCCCCAAACCCCTCTGCAATTCCCTCGTAAGCTTCCAGAGACTCGGCTTTCCTCTTTCCCATAGCAAAAAGGCTCCAAAAGCAGCCGAAAACCATAGGGATTGGGCTGGGAAGAGCTGCTGCGGTTGGGTTACAGCCATCTCCCACCCCAGGATCCATCCTGTTCTTGTGCCCTTTCTATATTTAGGAAGGAACATTCGCTTTGGTGAGGTCCCATCCCTACAAACAGCAAAGGAACACGACCGGGATGCCCCTTTATCCATCCCTTTCACCACCAAATCCAGGGAATACCGACATAAAGCATCATCGCCCGCTCCGATCCCAGATTCCAGCCTGGTTTTGCTTGGGTTAAGGGTGAAAGAGCTGGATGCAGAGCACTGGTTCACATTCCTGAACCGGAGCCAGCCGATCCCAAACCAGCCTGGAGTTTACTTTGGAAAAACGATGCCAGAACATCCAGGAATGGTTAACGAAGGGGGGATGGCTCCGTGCACCTGAACCCGGCTCCCTGTTTAACACCAAGGCTTCCCGATCCCATTCACGAGCAGCATTCCCGCATTTCAGCTCGGATCCCGACCCCGACCAAACTCAATCCCTGTTTCCCTTTCAAGCCGGAACGGGATTCACACTCGGGATGCTTTGCTAGCGCCGGAGGCAAGAGCCCATCGCCGGCACTACACGCATCAGCTAAGGCAGCGAGTCACCCAGCTTGGAGCAATCCATGGAGTCAGAGGGGGATGAAAGAATCCAAGGAATTGCGTTGGGACACGAGGGCTTCCTGCAGTCGGGAATTCATCGCTTTCCATGCTCGGAAGCACAACAGAGACCACCTCGCACCGGGAACGCCGCCACTGCCATTAGCAACGAGCCCACCAGGGATGAACCGCAGCGGCCCCAAACGGGTCTGAGGGCTTAAAACCACCCCAAAAGCCCTTTTCCTGCCTAAAAAAGGCGGCTCAATTCGGCTGCGACAAACTTATCCCGAAGCCCAAACGGGTGAACGAAACCACTAAAACGCCTCCAAATGATGCAAACCACTCAAACGACCCCAAAACGGTGGCAGGAATGGAAAGAAGCTCATCACCCAAGCGGCTGTCCCACACGTTCATTACGGTTTGAACGAGCAGCTTAATGCCTGACCCGATAACCCGCAGCAACGGCGCTGTGCCGGCTCTTAAAACCACGCTGGGAGCTGTTTGTCTGAAGGAGAACAGGGATTGAAGGAGTTTCCTTGGGAATAGCGCTCAGGAAAACCGGGAAGCTTTAAGCTTAACGGGAATTGAGAACCACTCGCGAAGCTTTAAGGATCGCAAAGCATCGGGCTCAACGGGAAACCAACCGGCGCCGTTAACGGGACCTGGCTTTGAGTCCCTCTTGCATCTCCCACAACCAACGCGCATTGGAAAGGGAGCGGGAGCCGCCTGAGGGCGATTCCTGCCGCAGGAACCGGGCGTCCCCGTTCCCGACGGCGGCTCCGGAGCTTATCCTGAACCGAAAGGAAACAACAACCGGATAAACCGACCTAAACAAACGCGATGGAAGCGAAGAACCCAACCGTTCGCCCCTTACACCGGGCCCGTACGCAGCCGGAGCGGGGAGCGGGGAACGGGCCCGTCCCTCACCGCTGCACCCCCCCCCCTTCCCTCCCTCCAAGGACACCGACCCGGTTCCCATCGCCTCCCGGCCCTTCTCGCCGCGTTCCCGGCCTCCGATCGCTGCCGTTGTCCGGTTGCCCCCTCAGAGGCCTCAGGGCCTGGGCGGAGGCGGGCGGGCGGCCTGAGGCCTAACGGCGCGGCGGGAGGCCTCCAACCACCCCCCCCCCCCTTCCCCGATTCATCGCTAAGGTTCGGTTCGGTCGCACCCAGCCCGTGTCCTCCGGTACGGAGCGAAGCGGGGACCGGCGGCGGGGCCGTCACTCACCGGGGGCCGCGGGGCCGGGCCGGGCCTGGCCGCTGCCTCGGCGCAGGAGCCGCCGCTTCCTCCTCCCGTCCGCCGACAAAATGGCGGCGGCAGGAAGTGCCCCCGCGCCGCCCGCCCCGCCCCGCCCCACCGCACGCACTCTGCGTACCGGGCCCCGGACAAACGGCGTAAAGGTTTACGCAAACGGCGTAAAGCCGCTTTTCCCAACCCACGTAAAAAACGGAGCGGGCGCCGGTTTTACGTTTTACGCAAACGGCGTAACCCAGCGAAAGCGCAGTCCCTTATCGGCCCGTAAAGGGGTTTACGCAAAGTGCGTAAGGCGCGGAGATTCCGCTCCCTTCCCTCCCTCCCCGCTTTGCGCAGCGGCCGGCGCGTGACCGCCGCTACGCAAACTGCGGCCGCCCCCCCCACCCCCTCCCCAACCCCTTCCCCTTACGCCATTAACGTAAACTAGGCCTCAAACCTACGGGCGGGCTCCGCGCACGCACTTTACGTATGCCTGCCTGACGCAGCGGCCGCATTACGCAATGCGGGTTACGCCGGCGGGGCGACGTATGAGGCGTTGGTGAATCCCGAATCCCCTACCCCCCCCCCCCCCCGCTCTCCCGTTCCCGTTTCGTGTTCTCCCTCCCTCCTTCACCGGTAACTCCCGTCCCGTTCCTCAGCGCCGCCGTTGCCCGCACCGGGCCCCGCTCTTACCTCAAGCGGCGGCAGCGGCCGGGCGGGGCCGGGTGAGAGGAGCTGGGGACCGGGTCCGGGTTCCGGTTCCGTAACCGGAGGCGCGGAGAACGGAAGGGGAGGGGGGGGGGGGGAACCGGACACCGAGGGGCAGCGGGTCCGGCAGCGGCGCCGCACTGACCTCACCGCGCTGCGCCTGACGTCACGGCGCACCGCGGCACGCCCAGGCGGTCACGCGGCGCGGGCGGTGACGTGTTGCGCGCGAGTGTGACGTCACCGCCCGCCGTCCCCGGTTCCCCCCCCCCCCCCCCCACGGAGCGCGGTGAGAATTTGGGGCAAAAAAAGGGGGATTTGGGGAAAGAAAACACCCCAAAGGATTGACAGCCATGGGGTTTTTTGGGGTGAAGCCTTCGGGAAATGGATGTGAAGAACCAGCTGCAAATTCTCCTGGAGAAGGTGTTTTTTTTGGGGGAAAAACAATTTTGGGGGGCAAAACTAACAATTTTTGGGGACAAACCAATTTTTGGGGACAAACCAAACAATTTTGGGGGCAAACCTATTTTTGGGGGCAAAACAATTTTTGAGGGCAAAACAAACAATTTTGGAGGCAAACCAAATAATTTTTGGGGGCAAACCGAACAATTTTGGGGGCAGAACAATTTTTGAGGGCAAACCAAACAATTTTTTGGGGCAAACCAATATTTGAGGTCAAACCAAACAATTTTTGGGGCAAAACTAACAATTTTTGGGGGCAAACCAATTTTTGAGGTCAAACCAAACAATTTTTGGGGCAAAACTAACAATTTTTGGGGGCAAACCAATTTTTGAGGGCAGACCAAACAATTTTGGGGGCAAACCAAACAATTTTTTGGGGCAAAACTAACAATTTTTGGGGGCAAACCAAACAATTTTGGGGGGAAACCAATTTCTGGGGGCAAACCAAACGATTTTCTGCACCCAGAATGAATCCCGGCCCCATTCCCAGTGGGAATCCCAGCAAATGAGAGCCAGCCCCAACTTGGGAGGGCAGGAGTGAAATGAACATGTTTTCCAAGGGGAAAAAAATCTCCCTTTTTTGGGAATAAAGCGACTTCAAACTCCCCAAACCAGCGGATTTAGGGGGATAAGGCGCCGGCATTCCAGACCCAAGGAGCCGCTGGGATGCAATCGATGCTTTTATTCATTTGCTCTAAAACCCCCCTCACAATTCCCGGGTTTCTTGGGGCTGGATCCTGCGTTTTCCATCCTAAAACACCACCACAAACAAGAGGGATTTGCGGGAAGGAAGTGGAAGGAATTGCTACGGGGATGAAGGGAAAGGTCCTTGAGGCCGTGGCTGGGCCCTTCCCCTTTAATTAACCCCCCCTAATTAATCAAACTCTAATTAATCACCCTCATCATCAACCCAGAATCGCAGCCTCTACCGTCACCTTCGCACCCATTCACAGTTATTCCGGTTGCGGCTCCGTGGCTGCCGCTGGAGCCTCTTCCTCCTCTTCCTCCTCACTCCCACCGGCCGCTTCCTCCTCTTCCTCCTCCTCTTTTCCTGCCCAATCCTCAGTTTCATTTTGGGGTGAAACCACCGCTTTCGGGGGCTCTTCAGGCGCTTCCGAAGGCGCTGCCGCCGCTTCCGATGTCTCCTCCGATGCCATCTCCTCCGCTTCCAGCTCGTCGTCCTGCAGGAACGGGGGCATCAGGAGCGGTTTGGGGGGTTGATCCTGCTCCCCTAACTTCTTAAGGAATTCCTCAGCTTTGGAAAACTCTTGGGAAGGTTCGGCTGCTTCCCCGCTTCCTCCTTCCCCTTCCTGGGAGACCTCGGTGGTGCCGGTGGTGGTGGTGGTGGTCGCGGCGGCTTCGGTCGCTCCTTCCCCGGCGCCGTCTCCTCCTTCCAAAGCTTCATCCACGTCTTGATCCGTGATTTCATCAGTGAAGGGATCTTCTCCCTGCGGGAAAAGAGAGGGGAGAGACACAAGGAGTCAGGGAACAACGGGAATCACGGCGGGGAACACACGGGACAGGAGTTTTAGAGCGAGTGGAAAGCGGCTTGGCGACGGCCCGCTCTGGGCATGGTGGAAACGGGGATTAAAGAGATCTCCATCATGGAAAATCCCAAAGGATTTGCAGGGAAAACAAATGATCCCACACCTGGAAGGAGTGGAAAAGAGCCAGTGAAATATTAAAGGTCCCACAGGGCTCCGCTCCTCCACCCGGGAGGAATTTGGGATCTAAGCGAAGACGATGCAATTCCAAAGGGAATTCCTCAACCCCGCGGCCCTGGTTCAGAGCTGCTGCCGGGTGGATTCCCCTTCCCTCGGTGGGAATTGTGGCGGTGCCTCCAGGTTTCCATCCCGCCTTTTAGTGTGTCGGGAGAGACGGAGGGATCCAGATGCGACGCGACCTCACAGCCCTCGCGGGGACCCCAAAACCCTCCGGATTTGGGGATTTGGGGTTGTTTTTTTTTTGTTTTGGGTGCGTTTTGTTGGATTTTTAGGTTGGAATTTTCACCTCGTTACCTTTACGGAAGCCGACAGCGGATCCCAGCCCCGCTCCCTGCAGGCATGGGGGGGGGGAGCTCTGCTCACATTCCCAGAGGTGGAGGTCAAAGGAGGAATGTTGCTGCTCTACAAGCATGACCTTGCCAGAGGGGAGCTGCCCCACGGGCTGCAAATCCGAGGGCAAATTCCTGAAATTCCCTAGGTTTTTTTTTGGCTTCCCCCCCCACCCTCGTGGGGGAAACGCAAAGCTCACAAGTGACCAAAGCTCACAAGTGACCAAAGCCCACAAGTGACCGGATCGACTGCTGTGGGGCAGGGAGAGGGCTTCGTTTTCCAGACAGGAGGAAAAACCTCTCCGGATCCATCCTCCTTTCCCCCTCCCACAACCCCAACCCTGAGGTTAAGATCCGCCTGGATCCCATTCAACCCAGGCCGGCTGCCTCCACGTGAGAAGATCCATGCAGATGGAGGAGAAACCTCACCGTTCCTCTTCCCTGGTTGAGGAATGTGGTGCTGAGCCCTATGGAGCTGGATAGGGAGAACTACGGAAGGGGAGGAAAATCAACCCTCAACCTCGCGACCTGGACCCCAACGTCCGTTATCGCCGGTCACGTCTACCGGGAAAGGGGCTGTGTGAAGTCCACTCGTGGTGGAGGCTCTCCCGGTTTTCCCATGGGAAAAGGCGAGGGTGTCCCGCCATCCCGGAGGAGGAATCTTTAGGCCGATGGTCAAGAACTCATCTCTTGATGCGGCCCCAAGTCTTGAGTTTAAGTCTCGCCCCTGGGCAGGAGCTGTGCCGAGAGCATGGGGTTGGTTTTTTTGTGGCGAAGGCGGCTCTTGGCATTACCTGGAATCCTCAGATTTTCCTCCACCCCTTTTCAGCCTGGTTTTGCACCTGGGAATGATACGGAGACCGTGCTGGGATGGCTCCGAAGATCTCCTCCTGCCGCTGGCCAAAGCTCAGGAGCCCGGGATTCATTTAGATCTGCCGGCAGCCTTTGATCCCGTTGCTCATGGGGAGATGTGGCCGTGCCTGCGGACCCTGGCAGGGGTAGATGGAGTTGCGCTTGAGTGGTTCCCGTGATTTTGGGGGGAGAAGGGGGTTAATTTATACTTTTAATCTCTCGGCTTTTGGTGTTTTAACGGTCGTGGAGACAATCCGGGAGGTTTGCACCTCCTGAGGGTACCGCAGGGGTTTTTACTTTTACCTCACCCTCCTTGGGCAACGGGGATGAGAGGCCGCGGTAGAGCCGAGCCGGCCCATCCTGGGACAAGCTCCCAGCTCGGAGTCTCTTTTGCACTGGACCCAGTGGGGTTGGAGTCGCAGTTTTGAACGGGTTTAATGGGAATTCTACTGCTTTGGGGGGGGCTGGAGTTTGGGCTCTCCCCCTTCTCCTTGCCCCCAGCATCGGGGTTGGGGGGGGGGGCGGGGGGATGAGAAGGGGAAGCATCTGCTGCCCCATGGCAGCTCTGTGAGCCCTCGGTCTGCCAGGCTGCAACCGAGGGGTTGTCCCGTCGGATCCTGGGCTGGTCCCGGATTCCCAGGGAACCAGCAAGTAGCCACAAGTGCTTCTTTTCCTCTTCGCCCAGCGGAGGAGGTTGCGACCATTCCTCTCTCTCTCTTGGATGCGGGTCTCAGCCCGTTCAACCCCGTGGAATAACCACCCGGCATTCCCAAATGGAGCGGGGTTAAAACCCCCATGCTCTGAAGACTGCGTTTTGCCTTCCAGGCTTCCTTGTGCAATTCCGAACGCTGGTTTGGGCTTAAGCAAACCCTCCCCTGCCCCTCTCCTCGTGCTCCGGTCTCGGCTCTGAAGGTCAGCTGAGTGGCCTCTGCCACTTCCCAAGGGAAGAGGAAGGAGGGGGAATATAAAGGGGGGGTGCTAACGAGGGTGTTTCAACACACGGGAATGGGGGGCACCCACCTCAGGGTGCTCTGTGCCTTGGAGCTGCTGGGAGGGCCTCCAAGCCCAGCTCTTTACACAGGGTACAAACTCCCCCTCTCCCAGTGCAGTGGATGGAGCAGGCGCCATCCTCGTTGGATTCAATCCCAGCGGGAGTCAAGGGGTGGCTTCCCGACCCGCACGCTCACTATAAGGGGGGGGGGGGGAGCCTGGTGTGTGTATGTGTGTCCCCACTTCCAAAGGCCCCAGCTCGAGGGGTGGCCTGGGGGGAAGTGGAATTCCTTTGGCCACTTTGGTTTCTTTAATTACGGTCTCGGTTTGGATGGATTCAGGATTGAGGCTTGGGAATGCTGCTTGGCGCATCTGCGGGTTCAATACATGAACACAAAGCAAAAGCGAAAAAAAGCACGAGAAGTGTAAAAAGCACCTAAAGGAAGAGAAGAAACCAGACCCAGGATCGAAGAGAGCAAAAGGCAGCAGAGAGGAAAACCTACGTTCATCCCCATCGGATGCAGGCAGCCGTCCCGTCAGCGACCCGCAGCTCCGCGCTGCTCCAGGAGCTCGGCACCACTTGCCAGCTTTCCCAATGCACTCACCTTGAGGTATTTTTCCAGCATCTTGACGATGTGTTTGTTATTCAGGACGCTCTTGGCCACGTGTAAACTGGTTTTCTTGAACTGCTCTGCAGCCATCTGTGAAAGGAACGAAGCCTGGGTTGGAAACGGGAAGGGAACGGGATCCAGAGGGATCTGGACACACTTGGAAGGTGGTAAATGGCAGGCTCAGGAAGCTCAACCAAGCCAAGAGCAATGTCCTGCACACACTGGGGCTGTTCAGCCTTCAGAGGAGAAGCTGCGTGGAGACCTCAGAGCAGCTTCCAGGGTCTAAAGGGAGCTACAAGGATGCTGGAGAGGGACCCATCAGGGACTGGAGCGATGGGACAAGGGATGATGGGATCAGGCTGGAACAGGGGAAGTTCAGGTTGGAGACAAGGATAAAGCTCTTTACTGTGAGGGTGCTGAGGTGCTGGAATGGGTTGCCCAGGGAAGTTGTGGATGCTCCATCCCTGGCAGTGTTCAAGGCCAGGCTGGATGAAGCCTTGAGTGACACGCTTTAGTGCCATGGTGCCCGTGGCAGGGGGTTTGGAACTGCATGATCTTAAGGTGTTTCCCAACCCAAACCATTCTGATTCAGCCTGCGCTGGCCAAGCTGCCAAACCCCCATGCAAGAAACCACCACATTCCCCTTTCAACATCCCTTTTTGTGCTTATTTCCCCATTTCTCACCCACTTGTGTTCCAACCAACCCTGGAAGTGCCCCACAGGCCCCTGGGCTGCAGCTTTGCATCGTGGTGTGTTCAGAGACTCTGTGAGGAGGGCTTTGAGAAGCCACAAACCAACCTGGAAGGTGCGTGGACCAACGGAGGCGAAGGCATGGCTTACCCTGCGGTTCCTGTTGTGATCAGCAGATCTCAGGTGCCTCTGGAGCAGGTGGTTCTGTGCAGGGATTAACATGTCACAGGCCATGCAGTGAGCTGCCTCGATCTTCTTGAAGAAGTGCTCCTGGCCAATGCCTACAGAGACAAGAAGACATCAGCCAGAAGCCAAGGGACACGCTCAGCTGGTGGATGTCTCAGGCACTACTGACACACTAATCCAGCACTCCTATTCCTTCCTTTCTAAGACAAAAAGCATCCCATGTGCTGCTCTAAGATGGGCAGGATCGTTCCTCTGCTCTAAACCAGATCATCCCAACACAGTACCCAGGTGTAAGAGGAGACCAGATGGGAATAACAGCCTGGGGTACAAAGTGATCGACTCACCAGAGGCTGGTTTTCTCCCCCAAAATCCATTTATTTAAGGCTGGAAGGAACAAACCAGGCTTCCTCCAGGGCTGGCTTCATTCCTCCTCTCTACTTAGGTTCTGTTCTAGTCCCTGTGGCTTAACTCAACTCCACTCATCACTCCCAATGGCACAAGGACAGAGCCAAGCGATCTCTCCCCATCACCCTCACTGCCCCAACAGGTCAACTTTAGCACTTCAACATGAAGAACGAACACAAAATCCAGCTGCGTTAACCAAACAGCCTCCAAAACCAAGACTTTTGGGGTATTTTCCCCTTTTTTTAACCTTCATTGGAGCACCTGACATTGCACAAGCCTCAGGAATCTGCTGCTTGAGAACTCCCAGCGGTGCCGGGCGCTTCCATTTCTTCATCAAGTCCATTTGTTTCTCAAAGCTGGCAAAAGCCACCCAGAACCTGCAGCTGGATGACTCAAATCCATCGTGTTTTGCTCCCAAAGAACTACACCAGCACCTCTGGTTTTCCTTCCTTGCACACTGCCCCTGTCTCTGGACACAGGACACAGATTTACCCTTAAAAGGATCCGGCTTCTGCTTTGTGCCCTCCTTCTCGGTCAGCTCCTGGCGCCGCTTCTCAATCTTCTTGTTCCTGTTGATGATGTATTCCTGGGAGGAAGAGGAGAAAATCCAGTGTCCTCCAGTGATGACCAAGGAGATCCAAAGGGAAATGAATACCCACAGGGAAGCCTGTGGTTGGGGAATGAACTAGACGAGGCCAAGGCTCTCCCCTCTCCGTCATGTTATAACAAAGAGATGGAAAGATCAAACTGGAGCCAAACAGAAGCCTGCTCCCACGTCACCATCAGATTCCCTGTGGGAGACCCCAAATCCTTGATAAATGATCCCAAAATGCAACCACTCCGTGGTCTTTATCATCTTCTTCAGGTCTGGATGGAGCAACTGAAGCCCAGTGCCCCTAAATGAAGCCTTGGTATCCCAGTATGGATGCAGGGAAGGGTTGAGCTATGCCAGCATCCTACCTACCTGCAGGAACTCCACTGTTTTATCCGGGAGCTTGGTACCAATGAACCTTAAGGTCTCCTTGTGGAATTTGCTCTGGAGATGCTTCTGGATCTCCTCTTCCTCAAAGCTGCGGAACTTGCAGACGGAACAGGCAAACTGGATCCTATAAGCAGAGAAATCACAACCACGGATGAGGAACAAGCTCACATTAAGGACAGGACCATCGCCACCCCAATGCAGTTTTATACCTCGTTGTTGTTCCAAATGCCACCCCCCCCCCCCCGACTCCAGTTTTAACTCCAGTTTGGACCATTGTAATCATGGTAGAAACCTGCACAGATTGAACAGCAACCCCTTCTCCTTAAAGCTTTATGTTATGGGAGTAGATGCTAAAACCCTGGGTGAGTTTAAAAGCAACGGGCCAAATTCATGGGCATTCTTGGATGTGGAAATCCCTGGCACCCAATGCCAGGGTGCCACCTTGGCTGCTTCATCTTGCCTTTAGCTCATTCATTGTATTGTTTTATAGCAAAGCTGCATATACAGCCTTGTGTTTTGCTATATACAGCCTTTATAATGCTATAAAATAAAGCAATGAATAAGCTAAAGATAGAGGCATACACAGCCTCTTAAACACCCTTCTGGACTTACTATTCTACACTGATCTGCGTATTAAACCCCATGGTATCCTCCTCATCTTAAAACAACCCAGAAACACCCAAAAATGGGTAAAACCCTGCTGAAATCAGAGTGCAGATCCCCCCCCCCAACAGGATTCCCCAGAATGATTCCCCTGTTCACATGGAATAACACTGGGAAGGGACCCGTTTATCGCTGCTCCTACCTGTCCATAGCGCGATCGCGCATCCGGTCTCTTCTCCGCTGCTTCTCCCTCTTCTTTTTCATCTCCTCATCATCATCCTCGCAGCCATCTCCCGATGCTGAGGAATAAATCAGAGTTACTCTGCTCCCCAGCACCCGTTTGGCTGGTTGAGGAATTCTGGGGCTCAATCCCTCTTTTTCCCTCAGCATCGGGAAGTCACAACCAGCTCTGGAAGCTCTCCCTGTCCCACACCAGCTTCCAACCACAGGGAAGCAGCGGCCTCTTCCTGAGCTCTCAGGCAGTTACTGGAATTACTGGGAACTGCAGACTTCATCTCTGCAGTGCTTTGGGGTAGAAAGCTCCAAGTCCATGGCCCATCAGCCTCAAAGGACCCAGGGAACAATTCACCTGATACGTTGTCAGGTTAAAGAAGCCACTGGGCATCAGAGAGAGCCTTCAGTGAGACTTAACATCCATCCACAGCTCGGATCCCATCCTAAAAACAACCTAAAAGCAGCAACTCAAGTCCCACATGTGGTTTTCCCCAAGTCACAAGGGTGCAAAGTGCCTGGGGCTGATGTGTCCTGACAATCCCAAAGCAGCTGAAGTGATGGGCTTAGTCCAAGGGGCTGTGTGAGGGGGTTAAATCCCTACCTTCCTCCAGGAAATCACCCCGATTCCTGTTCTCCTGGAAAAGAGAAACACCAAGTGTTACTTCCTCTATGTCACCAGTAAGTATTGCTTCCTACTACCAAGCTTTACATCTATGGCTGCTCCAAGGAATGCTGCACAAGCCCCCTCCAGGCTTCCTGGAGCCCCTTTAGGCACTGGAGCTGCTCTCACATCTCCCCTTAAGGAGCCTTCTCTTCTCCAGGCTGATCCAGTCCAACTCTCCCAGCCTGGCTCCAGAGCAGGGATGCTCCAGCCCTCGGAGCACATTCCCACAAAGACTGATAGAAAACAAGGATACTTACACCTTTGTCTGCTTCATCTCCCGATTTTTCCTCTCCTTCTCCCTCATCTGCTGTGCAAAAGAAGGATTGTTTAAGCTGGTGCTGGGGGGGGGGGGCTTTTCTCCCACTTAACACTCTCCTAATCAATCCCCCCCCCCCAGCTTTGAAATGGAACGATTCTCAGATGAAAAACACTTAAAACCAGAGGAAAATGGCCCAAAATGGGCTCGTACCATTGTCGGTGTCATCTCCTTCACTGTCAGTCTTTGCCTGTTTGCTGTCGGGCTCGTCCCCACTCTGTGACTGTTTCCTCTTGCGTCCTCCCCCCTCTCCATCCGACCGCCCCCCGGAACGGTTCCGGAACCCTCTTCTCTTGGGCTGAAAGGGGAAAGGAATCACTGGGATCAATCAATTTGAGGCGCTAAGAGAAGCTTCAAAAGGAAAGGATTCCACCCATCTGCTACATCTCAGCTCCTGTGACCCTGCAGAGGCGGTTTTGGTTATAAAAGGATTTTACAGGTGGGTTAGTGCCTCTTGTGAGCGGATCTGGGATGGGGGAAGCATTCAGAGGCTCTGCTCTGATTGCAAATGGGTCTATACGAGCTCAGCGGTACCCGTCTCTATTCAGGAAAACGTGAATTCTTCCATAGCGTCATAATTATTCCACAGTGGAATAACTCAGGGAAGCACCAGGAAATTAGGGCTCACGCTTCCCAAAGGACTCCACTTCCCAGCCAACCCACAGAGGGAAGCAACACCCAACCCTGCCAAGGAACCAAACCCGACGGCAACGACTTACCATGAGCGCGTTCATGTGCCAGGGCACCGACCCCATCCTGTCTCTGTTCCGTTGCCTCCCCATTCCATAGGGCACATTCCCATACCGTCCCATTCCCATGCCCGACATCCCCATCATGCCATAGTCATAGTCTCCGTAGTCACCGTAATCTCCGTAGTCGCCATAGTCACCGTAATCCCCATAGTCGCCGTAATCGCCGTAATCTCCGTAGTCACCATAATCGGGAACAAGGGCTTGGGAAAAGAGGGAAGGGAGCCTGTTGGATCCGGCTCCCCCCATCCCACGCCCTCCCATGTAGTTCAGCTCATTCCAACGGGCCGAGAGGCGCTCGGAGCTGGACGAGGGCATGAAGTGGTCGTTGCGGTTGAAGGCGTTGAGTCGCCCGCGGTTCTGGACGCGGTTCTGAGCCCGGCCCCTCACGAGCCCGTAGTTGTTCCCTCTGTTCCGCGACTGATCCCTGCGCTCGAACTGGCTCCCAAAGGAATCGTTCCGGTCGGTGCCGACGTCGCCGTAGTCGTAGCCGGGGCGATACATGTCCCGGTCGTTCATGGACGACCTCGAGTCGTAGGAGTCGAAGGATTCGTATCGGAAAGAGCTGCGGGAGGAGATGAGGGTTGGTTGGCACCAGGGGTGACGTCCCCACACCTCACACGGGGCTTTGCAGCCGGGTTTCATCCCAATCCGGGTGGTTTTGGTTAGAAAAGCACAAGAAAAGCGTTATTAATCCCTGCAAATCCATCACTTTCTGGATCCCGTGGCACCTTTTCCTTATTCTTGGCTTTTTATCCTTATTCCTTATTCTTGGCTTGAATTCTCATCGGGTCCAACCGTTCCAAGCACTGCCAAGGCCACCACTATCCCGTCTCATAAGGGACTTGTCTACAGGGGCTGGGAACACTTCCAGCCTGTTCCAATGCCTGAGCACCCTTTGGAGAAGGAATTGTTCCTCAGCTCCATCCAAACCTCCCCTGGAG
>JBCJKH010034794.1:0-10650 GCA_039877255.1 Loriculus beryllinus
TTACTTCATCTTGAGACCCTCACCCACGACCACCAGGAGACACTACGCAAGCAAGGACCTCTTACCTCATTATAATATGGAGCAGGGATAGGTCATGAATATGTATAGACTCGTTGTGTAACCTCATTAATATGTAATGGTTTAGAGGATAAATATGAAGGAGAACAACGCTCAGGTGTGAATGTTTTTGGAGGAGCGATCCCCCATGCGCCTCAGCGCTGAATAAAGCATACCTAATTTACAACTTTAATGAGTTGTGGAGTCTACCTGCTTATCAGATACAAGCACCCCAGCTTGATCCACTGGTCCATAAGCGCAGGGACATACCAGGGCAGCCCCAGGGTCTGTCATGGCACCCAATCAGGGGAAAAAAGAAGATTTTTCTCCTTCTCTGAAAGGAGCCTGGCTGGGCTCATCACTTATTCCTGCTGGATTGATCCTCACCCAGGAGGGTGCAGGCTTTGGGCAGGGCATGCAAGCAGCAGGAGAGACTGGCAGTGACTGCAGATCATAAAGATCAGTGCCTTCGCCTGCAGCGTGGGCTCCTAAATCATCCAGGGAAGGCATCCAACAGCTTTACCCTAACCCACCACATGTGAGACACTGTACGTGATTCCCGAGCTAACATTTTATGGGAAATACAAACCAGAATTCGTTGACCCAATCTTGCTCAGTGCTTCTAACGCTGCCCTTCCCAAATGGTGCTGCTGTCACGAGCACTAATGCTGCCCTCATGCTTCGGCCTGGCAGCCTGGCTTTCCCACTAGTTGGTCCCTCCATATGTATGAAGTATCAGATGACCCCTCTAACAACATGTTAGAGGTGGTTCCACCACTTGCTCCCACCACTTGGACTATTGCATTGGACCGCAACAAACACATCCACTCCATCCTTACATGGCAAGGATGGAGGGGCTGCATTTTGGGGATGAGCAGCAGGTGGTCCTTTCCTGTGTTTCTGAACACAGGAGTATGGAGAAGCTCAGGGAAAACTGCACCCCAGCACCTTTCCTTCTAGCCGCTCCCAACCCTGCCTGCTCCCCACCATGCAAAAAGGCTTCCCCATTCACCCTATATTTGGAGCTGGGCTAGTGCTCAGAACCAGCTGGTGTAATAACTACCCTTATTCTCTGCAGGAAAGAAGGAAATCCTGGCTCTAGCAAACTTACAGGCAGAACTCAGAGGTGTTTGCTTCATTCTAAGGGCATTTAGCAGATGAGTTTCGCTGTTAGTATGAAGCCCTGCACCTCCTTTCAAACTGCTCTGTGATGTGACTGCTGAAGTACTGGAAGACCAGCATATACTATAAAGCTGAAATATTAATATTTATATGCTGTATTCATTGGGGTGGAGTAATTACCTTTTTAATTAAGAAGCTGTTAAAGCATTTTTCTAAATTGCCCTCAATAGGTTTTCTACCTAGAACATGCTGTCCTTTTCCCCCCTCGAATTCTTTTTTCTCTTCAGTGCATGGCTTTGATGTTTTGTTTGACTTGTGCTTCACAGAAAAATGCTCATAAATTTTCACACCTTGGCTTATAGCTTTATTCAAGAAACACAGTGGGTCTGTGGCAAAACCATTTTTGGAGCACTTAGGAAAAGAAATGTATTTGCTGAGTACCAGAGCAAAAAGGTTCACTTCCCCAAAGGTTTAGGAAGACTCTTTCCGATACAATGAAGTCTGATTTTGGTCAGAGATTGTACCACACTTTAAAAAGCTTGGCCCTTTAAAGAACGAATGAGATTTCATATACTCAGTTCTAAGAAGCTTTCCAGAATGCTGCAGCAAGTCCATGCAAGCCCCTCTGAACACTTCCCGGGTTCAGACAAGCACAAACCCTGTGGTTACAAACAGGTCCCTGCCTGCTGTAACTCCAGGGTAGGACACGACCATGGAACAGGAGGGTGAGAGTAGTGAGATTTAGCAATTTGCTGTAATCCAAGATTACTACAGTTTTATTGCATGTCTCCACAAATTACAGATGGATGTAGAACTGATGGTTTTTCTCAGCACCGATACATGCTATTCTCAGGGGTATGGAATTAAGAGCAGAAAGATTATTTCTCAACAATTAACACTTAAGCTGCTATTACTGTAGTTGACTAATAAAACCCAGGAAGAAAAGTTCACCATGCCCATATTGCTCTTTCTCTCCCATGCTGTTTTAATTGTTTTGCTTACAATTTCACTTTCTTCTGCTAGAAGCAGATATTATTCAAGTAGTAATGAAAACCCAGGGCATTACAATGGGTTCTGAATTGCTATTGTTATTTACATTCTAACGTGAAAGCTCCACAAGAAATACTGTTTGCAGATGCAAGAGAAAGGCGGTCAATGCTGCAAAGTCAAAGAACTCAGGAAAGAATAGGTTGGGGTTTTTTTTAGTTCCCTTTTATCCTATCCCCGTCCCTTTGAATCAAAGTTTGCCCCAGGCCTCTGAAAGCTGAGGTACACCACGTCCAACGGGGACCTCACCAAGTGCAGTGCAAGTCAGCTCTCAGCTTTGGCTTCTCACATTGACTAGAGAAACTTCATGTGAGAGTCTTATTTAGCCGCAGTATACGTTATAGAGTAGAGGTGCTAATAAAAGGCTGCTCTTCGCCCAGAGACAAGCACCTGTTCTGGGAAACACGCTGACAAAAAGAGGCTGAAGAAAGAAAGGGAACAACCTTTGAAATAAAGCCTTCACTTTCCCATGGAATGACTCTACAGGATGAGATAGAATAGAGTCATTTTCCCACATAACAGCTCTATAGGATAAAATAGAAAAAAGCTGTGGTTTTTGAGTTCAGAAATCTCCCTCTGGAAATTAATAGAAACATTTGTGCCTCCTGCTGAGGGCCGTAGTCCAATTCATAGGAGCTGGAGAATGCATCTCTCTCCATGGCATTCATCAGGTTTGCACAACACCAGAGTTGGGGTGGTCCGGAAGTGTGGCTATTAAATTTTGCAGGGTGCCAATGCTGATAACTTCAGGTACATGCAGTCATGTGTGCTCATGGGGATTATCCAGGACGAGCTACCTCAGCATCCAAGGGGGAGCAGAATGGTTGTAGAGCCCAAGGTCCTCACCGGAAAAATCCAGTCCAGTGCTTTCACCCAAGAGTCAGTGCATTGAAACACAAGGTTTGCTTTCTCATTAAGGTTGGTGCCAACTAAGATGGGCTTCTCCAGACAGTGTAGTGAGCCACGGCTGAGTGGGCACTTGCAGGGCTGTTCATCAATACAGGAGTTACCCTGACAGCCCCTGCTGCTTCTGAGTACTCAAATCTGTCACAGACCCAGTGCTGCCCTTCTGGCTCCTGCCTCCATTGCTGGACCTGCCTGACCACACAGACCATTCCATGGCTGCCCCTGAACTGTGCCACAGGATGGCATCTCTACTTTTGCTGTTTTGCTTGTGCCCAGCCAGCTTATACTGAACAGGGAAATGTTGGCAATGACCTGCGGACATGGGAGAGGAGAGATTGCCTCTAGCAGCAGCATAGCTTTGTGCTCAGCTGAGGCGGCTCTGCAGCTCCAACCTCATGTTCCTTCACACCTCTTCTTTTGGGTTGGGTTTCTTCTTCCTTTCTGATTCCTAAAAGTTCAGATCTAACTTGGTTTTTTAATTCCTCTGTCTCACACACTGCCTTTATTCCACAGCTTCACTTGCACACCTCCCATCGTTTTCTTCCCTGTAGCCCATCATCTTCATCTCCTTGATCTGGCACCATTTGCTCTGTCCACACAGGGAAACCTGTTTGCAGGCATACAGCTGAGTGCTTCAGTGAAGGCCAGTTTGGAAGGTGGATCTGTGGCTCTGGATAAGATAAGGCTGTAGGCAGCCAGACATGGCAGATAGCACAAACCACGGTGGCCAGCATGCGAGTGAAGTTTCTATCCTGCCCCTTCCGACTGCACAGTGAAAGAATGGAGGAGAGAGGCAACAATTGGCAAAGCATTGCTATTCATGCAATATATACTCGAAAATGCCTGGAGTTCAGTGCAAATCTCTGTATTTACTCCAGGCTTTGGCCTGAGAAGGGCAGGCAAGGCGTGGGCCTGTGAAACTCAATGGTAGGGCTCCCACTTCACTCTCAGGCTACTTAATCCGTAAAGAAAGGGTGCTGGCATCAGACTGTGAGCAATGCTGCAGGATACAGGGAAGGCTGCTCAGCACTTTTCTGTGCCCTTCTCTACACTGTGTGAGCAAGCAGAGAGGATGTAGCTGGACATCTAAAACAGATTAAAAGTAATACATCCTTTTTTACCCATCCTCAAAGACTGCTCAGTAGGATAAAAATATTAAACTTATGGATAATAGCAATATTTATGTTTATACCAGCTGAATTGCTGGTTGTCCCAGTAGAGTTACAAAATCTTCAGATGAAATGTTTTCAGTACCTTGCAGCATAAATTCTGACCCTTCTGCCTCCTCCCCAGATAACCTGGGTCCTATAAAATGTATAAGGTTCATTTTAGATTTGCCCCAGCAAAGTACTGTTACACTATCCTAATGTTCTGAAGAGAAGCTGTGTTTACTTAACACATGAACATTAGCAGCCAGGCAGGACATTATGATCCATGGAGAGCTGCACTTTCAAACTGAGGAAGTACAAATGAACCTATTTCTCATTAACCTTCTCTCAAAAATCTAGTTGATGGGACATACTCTTAAGTTTACTCCTTTTTAAAAAGCCTTTCTCTCCTACACGACTGCTGATGTTTGCTGCTTAGATCAAACTGTCAAAGTTATCCATGAGGCTATCTGCTAACTACCTCTTGGATTAAGATATTCTTCTCAAATTGTTCATAGGCTGCTCCTCTCCCTTTTTGCTCAAGTCTGGACCTCTGTAATTTTAAATTACATACTGTGTTAGGCATCTTATCCATCAATCCATGAGATCTCTTCTGTGCCCTCCTAACTTCCTTTTATTCTAAAATAGATGAATGCCATATGACTAATCTCCTGACACAATTCATTCCTTGCAAACCTGTATCATTTTAGTGGTTTTTCTACCGCACCTTTCTAATCTTAGCAATATTGTTCCTACAACAATAGAGTTGGCCTCTTGCACGTAGTGCTTGGAAAGGGCTCTCACCAGTGTGCTTGACACTGTTGGAATAGCTTCAGTGGATTTAAACATCAGGCCTATCTACCCAAGGAGCTCGCTTGGCTTTCTGACAGCTGTCTAGCAGGGTGCAGATGGTTTTAGTTTATTCCCCATTTACCACCAAATGATTTTGCCCTCAAAATTAATAGAAGAAAAATATTTGGAAAGTGATAGCTGGTTGTTAGATATTACTTTTAGTGTTCCTGTTCATATTTTTCTTTTCTTTCTTTTCTTTCCCATATGCGCTTGTTCTTGTGATCTGACAGGGCTGTAAAGTTATTATTCAGCAAAGCACTGAAGGTAAGAGCATGGCTCTGCTGATGACACGGCCACCACTGCAGCCAGGACTTCCTTCCCAATGTGCTTTCTGGTGGGGTGCTCAGCTTGGCCACCTCCATGACAGCATCCCTGCTCTGGTGTCACCATCACCTTCAGGATGTGGAGGAAGAGATGGTGTGCGTGGTGCTGGGAGAGAAGCACAGGGATGGGCTGTAGCTGTGGGGTTGGCACCATCTCTGTGTTTGCCCTGGTCATGGTTTTGGGATGCAGCATATAGATGAGAGACGTTTTCAAAAGGTTTTCAAAGCAGGGTACAAAGAAACCCCCTGTTGTCTATGGTTTATTGCTTTTGAGGACATCCAGCCTTTCAATCCAGACCATCCCAAGGCTGGAAAGAAGAGGAGGCTTTTGATTCATATAGAATTGATAGCGTCTATTGAAATTAATTCCATATGGGTAAGTAAGTACTGTCTCCACATAGTAACACCCAGCGTGGAGTATACTGTCGGGTTCAGGCTCTGACTCCGAAAACACTTGAAGGCAGAGCATATGTTTTGGGTGGTTTTGAAGATACCACAACCCATGAGATATCTAAGACAGCATGAATGTGTTTTGTATAATGCATGAATTCTGAAAGAAAAAATCTCAGAAGGCTTGAAAGTTTTCTCATGCATATTGCATTCGAATGAGTGTAACTGATTTCTGCAGGGTCATTCCTTGTTTGTCTTTGTACAATGAGAATACAGTTCTGCCTTCCAACTGGATCTCATTGAGATCGAGTCTAGGTGTTCAGATGGGCCTTTAGAGAACCTACCCCCATCTCCAGGGAAGTGCTGTCAGGTATTACTTCTGCTGCATCTCCCTTCTCCTCCTTTCAGCTGAGGAGGCTCTGAAAGTGTTTTGGCCTGAGTCTGATAGGCTGGCTTCTTCAGTGGCATTAGGCAGAGTGATTTCATTGATTTCACAAAGCTACACAGACTCACACCATCTGGGAAGCTGACACAAAGGATTTACAGTGAAAAAAGTGCATCACATTTTTATTATTTCCTGATGTTGTTGTTTTGTTATGACATCACGTTCTGGACAATGATAATTCAAAAGCCTCCTTTTATAGCCCTTTTCATGGGCTGCAAGATGGATGTTTAGGCTCCGTTCAAAGTCTCGGCTGTATAGTTTTCACTCAAGCTCAACCCAGCATGGGCAGAGGCAGCGCAGCAGGACAGAGCCCAACAGCAATGCTGCTAGGAAAGAATATTGGGTTTTAATGAACAAATCCAAAACACAGGAGGTGGCTGGCATATTTAATTGCAATATCATCTATAGCTGATGGAATCTGATCAGATTTGGGCTTGCAGTCTCCCATGCCCCAATGCCATCACCTACTCTGAATCAGGAAGAGTAACACTGAAAAACTTTCCAGGTCTCAAAGAAGCTGCTGGATCTTACTTGAACTATTTGTCTGTGATGTCTGTGACATAAATGCACTCACTGAGGAGCAGGGCTCAGATGGGACAGCTGTTCTCCACTTGAAATTTAAAATCTAGGGCATTTTTTCCTGCTTCTTATCTTCAGCCTGCAAGGAATGTGACTGGGGAGAAGGAGCCTGAAGTTAAGTCATGTAGGTGCTACATTCACCACAGTGAGACTTCTTAGGAAGATAAGAAAGTCTGTTTTGTGTAGAAGTATGTTTTGGAAGAACGGCTTGTGATTCTTTAGTCTAGACCTCTAATTAGCCTTTCTAATGTAATGAATTGTTCCAGGTGATTTCAAGTGGAAAATGTATTTTTTGCCTTTTATATCCATGGTTTAGATGTATGCTCATGTTTGTTTGAGGCTTGAGCTGACAATATAAGAAATTACTATCTCCTTGCAGTTATGTGATAACATTGTATGAGAGAATGTCAAAGCATGTATGATCTTAGTGCTCCTAATCTACTAGGGGCATCAAAGGAGAAACTGGTGCATGTGAATAAATACCTCTAAGCTTTAAGTCTGAAATTACTCTAGCCTTTGACATTTAGCATTCAAGGGACAGGTATGGAAATGCCTTCCTGCTCCAGGCAGTGGGTTCTGCTGGCTCAGAGGGGAGATGTCTACCTAGACTGACTGTCCCTTTCCCAGTCTGAAGTTAGCCGTTTCTGTGAAACTGGGACACAGAGCCTGAACCTTATTCTGGATTTTATGCACCTGTGTATGTGATGAAGACAAGTGGCTTATTTCCCTTTGGAGACACATCTGGAAGAAGAGTGCAAGGGTTAGAGCAATTGCCCATGAGTAGGAGCTCTCAACAATGTAATTGGAAATGACTCATATTCCCATTTTTGTTTTTGAAGCTAGGTTAACACCACTGTCTCAGCTTCCTGAACAGGGATCAGTGATTCATACGACCCAGCTCAAATCCATATTTTAGGAAAGAATGAATTGCCCTCTGGCTGATGAAAACCTTAGATGAGACATCTAAGTTTCAAATGACTAAAGCTTGGTGACACAGGTCTTCTAAATGCAGAAAACCTGTTTAATTTGGCTACTCTTTTGACCTCCATGTGGAAAAAAATCTCACTAACTTTCTATCAACACTGAACACATGAGTGTACTTTCTTGTTTACTGCTGTCCCACTGCTTCCTGCAGTCAGCCCTCCTTGGCTTGTGGCTTTTTACCTCAATTGAAAGCATGATGTGGCTGCTTTAGTACAATCCCCTACACCTCCATAGACTACAAGAACTCACTCTCATTTTCTGGTGCTATCAAAGTGTCTTTAACTGCCTTTGTGCACATGGTGGGAGAGAAAAGCTTACCCCAAAATTTTGCACTGCTGACATTGTTTTGGGGCTCTGTCACTGAGGGGCTCGATCCCCTCAGAACAGGGAAGCCTTTAGACTTTTTTCATTGGAAAATGTTGTGTAGTTCACCTTGGGTACATCTCTGTGCACCACCTTCCCTGCAGTGTGAAACCATATCTGTACAACTTAATCACCCATCACAGTATTGTGGGGCTGGTGCAGATGCAGTGGACTTACAAAACTCAGGACTTTTTGAAGCTTCTTAGGTGAAGACTGGCTTTTCTCTGCTTAGACTCCACTGGATAGTTTTACTGAAGCCCCAAACAACGGGAGAAAGGGAAACCTTATGTAAACCAATTTAACACTCTATCTACAGTACAGCAGCCTTAGTGAAGGAACTAAAGTGAGACCAAATTCAAGGCCATATCTTGCAAAATGCTAAGTCTCTCAGGTCCCTGGGGAAGGATGATCAACATCATCTAGAATGAGGGCCTGGATTGTGACACATGCTTGACAAAGCTCGCCATGCTTGGTGAGCTTTCAAAGGCGCTTCAGAAGAAGCCCTGATTTTACTAGGAAGAGTATTTCAAAGCAACTCTGTTGTAGAGAGCAATGGAGTTGGTGCATTAGCTGTGACAGTGTGGAGCAGGCAGGAAGGAGCTACTGCTAAATAATTTATTGACCTGTTTCCTCATTTTTCATTTTCTAAAGTAACTCACAACTGTGCTTACACAAACAGCAGAATGCTACGTTTATTAGGAGCTGTGAGCTAGCCTCTGAATTACCACGAAGTAGTTGAGCAGAGGAGAAGAAAGATGTTTAAACAGAACAGTATCAGCAGCCTTCCACTGGTGTAAGTGGTGTAAAGAGCTGGTGTAAATAGAAGCAGTGGTAAGAAGCAGTGTAAATAGAAGCAGTGGTCCCAACCTGCTGGTACGCTCTGGAATGCACTTTGGTCTGTTCTGCATATGTACATATGACTGGTTTTGAAGACTCTTCCACTTCCAAGCCAAGAAATTAGCCAAAATTTAGGGTACTGGGTTTAATTTCATTTACAAAGACAAATTAAGTCAGGGGTTGCTTGACCTCAGCCTGTGCGTTTATGAGGAAGATGCTGCATCCAGTCTCCTGAGCAGAGAAGGAACGGACCAAGGAGCCATATGCAGCTTCTTTGGTCACAGGGTTAGTCTTTGTAGTTTGCTTTTAGATCAAAAGCACCCTTGCTAAGCTTTCCTCCAGCGATGCTCCCAGTGCTGTCTGCAATTGTTCCATTGCTCCTTTCTTTGCTTCTGTTTTATTCTTGCCTTTTGGGGTTTTGTTTTTTGGTTTGGTTTTTTTTTGCATATAATTTACTATAATAACAGTAAAATGGCTTTCACTAGTTTCTGTGTACAGAACAGAGGTTGCAACTTTGGCTGGTCTTCACTTCCATGAAAGAGATTATTTACTGCTAACACTCATTGCCATAAGCAACTCCAGTAAGATTTCAACCAACCCCCCAGCACTGTTTTCTTTGCCACCTCTGTCATTCATGTGTACCCCATTTGTGCCTATTTAGCCTCATGATTTTACAGATTTTGGTGTTACTGGAAAAGTCATTACTGATCCACAGTTACTTTCAGGGCTGCACATCCCAGGAGTGTATTTAAGACTTTGAGGTTCCCCATAATGCCGAGTTCAGGAAAGTACAAAGGTAAATCTATGCATTACAAGCTGATCTAAGTCAAGACTTCATGAAAAAAAAATGCAATAGTAGAGGTCAACCTTTCCAGGTCAAGGCTAATTACTGAAAAGAATGGGAACAGCCTTGAAGTTGTTAAGGGAAAGGGGATAGACAGAAGATTATGAACGCTTCCTGTGCTCCACAGGAAATGAAAACTTCCTATTTTCCTTTCTTAAGCCTATTTCCTATCAAAATCAAGGGCTATACCATTTAATTGCGTGTATTGGTTAAGAAGGATGGGGACTGTTCTCATGTAATACACACATATAACTGAATCGAGGTGTTTCGTGTCAAATTCTGACAGAAGGAAGCCAGCTTCCATTCCCAGCACGGATAATGAAGTGCTGATGAAGCAATGCAATTCTAAGGATTTTAATCAGAAACTGTAACTTTTACCCCTATAAAACTGTGAATAGTGATGGTCTGAAACTTATTTATGAAACAAATGCCCTTATTGGTCTGGATAACACAAGGCCTCTGACATTCATTCTTACCTTGTGCTGTGTCATTGCTATACTGTTGTTTTAAATACAATAGAACACTTTGCTGAGTGTGCCAGAAGCATGTGTTACGGAGAATCATGAGAGGTTTTTGAAAAATCTAAAAAAAACCCCCCTTTTTAAAGTGTTACAAAGACACAGTCACAATTATGATCTGTGGTAAAGCTCCATGCACCCAAAGGCAAACAGATGCATATTATGATTTTAAACTGTTTGTAAAGGTGAGAGTGGGGTTTTTGTTATGGCCACCTCAAACTCAAGTTCTGTGTCA
>JBCJKH010034795.1:0-20882 GCA_039877255.1 Loriculus beryllinus
CTGCGAAAATGGTCTAGCACATTATTTAAAAAGGTATTTTGATGATATTGTCTTATAATTTTAATCCTTTTTATCTCAAAGTTTAAGTAGAAATGAATTACACAAACTCATTTTTCTTTTTAGCGGTCTGACTATCTGTTTAAATAATGTCCATTGGAGAGGAAACTCCCCAAAGCATTTTTCAGGATGTCTTCTATGTTACAAAGCAGTAGAAAGCCTGATCACCCAGTAGGTTGTATTGACTGACATCTTCTGCAGTTCTGTCTCTCTTGGTGGAGGGATTTTGTTTCAGATTCGCTTGAATTTGCTGAAGTGGCAGAATTGTGCAGTCCTTTTCAGTGTTAACATGTGCACCCAGATTTTTACTCTTTAAATAATTCACTGTGTTTTGAAACCCTTTTTGTAAACAGTATCTGACAGTACAAGACTGCTCATATTGTTTCTATTCTTTGCATGGAAATGTCACTCAATCACACATTTGATTTCATAGTTTAAGTATGAATTTAATATTAAGCACATCCCCAGTTCTGCTTTGTGCATGGTGTGTTGAGCCAAACAATGCATGTAGTAAATGCTTATGTATATTACTTTATTGGAACCACAGCAACTAGTATTTTACCCTAGATTAAAGCGTTTTGTTCTATTTTATTGTCTCAAAAATCAGAATTTAGGGCATGAGGACTTGGAAAGGATGATAAATTGGATGGCATGTTAGCTGTAGCTAATTACTTTAAATGGAAGAAGCTTTTTAAAATGGTGGAAAATGACTGATGTAAATACAGCATATTCTTCTCACTTTTTTTCTCATAGTCAGATTGCTCCCCCTCAAGCTGCTGCAGATGGTTACAGTCTTTTTTCAGTATTTTTTTTTTTTTTTTTTTTTTTGGCTTGAATTTCCGCAGCATTAGGCTTGATTATTTCTGTGGAATTGCTTTAGGGAACCCAACATCACCACTCATTTGCAGTACCCAAGTAAGATGGTGCAGTAGGATAGCTTGCTCTCAAATGAAGGTTGAAATTTTTTTGTTTAACTCTTCATGTAGAAATTCTATAGCCAGACCTATTCTCAATAACGCCAGTAGCTCCTTTAGTAGGAGGGAGGCTGCTGTTGCCAAGGGTTTAATGTAAGCTTTCATGGTGCATTTAGTTTCTATGTCTTTTTCTGTATTAACCTAATTCCATACAGTATTTGATGCTGTTTCTGTTGTTCATTTAAAGATTAATCTGTCATTTCATATTGTTTAATTTGTTTTGTTTCATACAATCATTAAAAAATTGAGTTAGAGGAGACCTATGAGGTCATCACATTCATCCCTAGAGTCCAAAGGCAGAAGTAACTTTGCAAATAAATTATTATTGCCATTAAGTAAAATGTCACTTTTCAATTCAAACTTTCCCCGCTGCAGATGTTTGATTAGCTTGATCGTGAAAATTTGCATGTTCTTTCTCCTATGTAACAGATTCAGCAGTACTGCAATTTTAAGTTGCTCTGCTTCAACTGTTTCCAACTAGTACAGTGAGCGATAGAGACGTTACATCCTGTCTTTCTGCCTTCCTGTAAATTATTAAGAGACCCAGAATTCATATGAGCATTAAAATTTTTCATACTTAGGCAAACCTAAGCTTTTCAGTTGTGCTATTTTAATAATGCTAATACTAATATAATCTTTATGTAGTCATAATTGCTTATAATAACCATTGTTTCAGTGGCACTCTCTTCCCAACCCTTCATAAAATCCTAAAAACCTCCATACCTTGGTGGCACACCAAATTTTGCAAGCTTAGTCAAGGCAAATGAAACAATTCTGAATTTAGCAGCTGAAGGAAGGAAAAAAAAGAGAGTTTGTTGCTAAGGAGAAAAAACAGTCTTTCTAAAATAATTGTGTTTTTTTTTTTTTTAAAAAAAAGCAACAACAGTGCTTTCAGGGAGAATGGGAGACATTTTAAACTTTTAATGTAGCAGTAGATCTAGCTAGCTGATTGCTAGCTGGGAGCTCTGCACATCACTACCTAAGGAATGGAGGAGGGAGTAAAAAGGTAATTGAAGAACTTTAAAAGCAGCAGTCATTGTTCAGGACTAAGGGGGAGAAGCTTTGCTTGCTAGCAGATCTGCAAGTAGGTGCGGTGAGAGAGACTGGGAAGGAGGGGACTTGGAAAAGATGTAAAATAGTGGCCAGAGCTTGAGAGGCAGAGAGCAGTTTCTTCACAAGGGTTAAACCAAGGGTACATCCAGCTGATGGGAAGAACCTGTGGGAAGGCCCTTTTTTGATAAAGGCTGCCTCAGTGACCTCAAAGTATGATTACTGTTCTTGGTTTTCCAGAAAACAGCCATCATCTTTTTTGGTTTAATGAAGCATTCCTCTCATACTAGGCTGTAGTCATAAATTAGAAACTTGCTGGTCCTCTTACCATGCTGAGCTACTGCCCAAGACACTTGCAGCCCTCTCGGAGAGGTTAAGATTCATGATTAGTATCATATTGTTGGGGCACCAAGTCACACCTCTGTTCTTGCAAGAGTGGGAAGGGGTAAGCATTGATTGATAGGGCAGTAGAGCCTTGAAAGTAAAAAGTATACGTTATAGTAGCAAAAATGCAGTTTAGCAAGGGGCAATTGCAGTAGAAAAGAGCAGTTAAAGAAAAGAAAGGATTTCAGACCAGAAACATACGTGACTGAGGAAGGGACAGCAGAGTTGAAGAATGAGTTGAGGACTCTCAATCGTTGGCAGTCACTTTGCAGGGTGGAGGAACCTGCTAATGTTTGCTACAGTTCAAGAACTTTTAGTGGTGCTAAAGTTGCATGTGGTGGTGTCAGCTCTCTCTGAGTTTGAACCTAATTATCCTCATTGAAGAGCGCTTTGGTGGAGTACTTTTAGTTTAGTTTTCTAAAATCTAATTTGCACACAAAACTGCTCTAGGAACTGAGCAACAAGCACATAGAAAATGCAGTAAAGTGAATCAGTGTTTGGTTTTAGAGTTCACTCTTTGTCCAAATAGGATTTCTAATGTATACACAGTATCTTTTTTTTTTTTTTTTAAAAAAAGAGCAAAAAAGCATATTTTGCTTTTATATTCTATTCTGCCATAGGAATGGGGAAAAGACCATTTGTTGTAAATTAAAAAAAACCAAACCCAATAAACCAAAAGACTTGAAACATCTGTTGAATTAAGTTTTCCAGATATTTTTCTTAAATACATGTTCAAGTGTTTGACTTCCAGCAACCTTGCTTTGTTTTTATTTCCCTTATTGCATTCAGTGTATTGTTTTCAGCAATCTAAGCTGCTTAATGGGTTTACGGAGCTTTAAATCACATTTGAACCACAGGCTCAGACATTAATGTACATGACTAAAAATCCTCATTTACAGAAATTTATCTTTCTTTTTTTTTTTTTTTTCTTTACAGTTTACTCTATGAACATGTAATATTTCTTTGCAGTCTTATGCGGTTACTTCATTTATATTTGGTATCTATGTTCTGACATTTGAGTTTCTTCATTTGTTTAAGAAAGCAGTGTCTGCTCTGTATAAACTAGTCATCAAGAGACAGAAATAGTGTTTTTAAATGAGATAATAGTTCAAACTTGAGGAACCATGGCCAATTCTCACTCCTTGATTTCCCAGCCTAAAGTAACTTGTTTTGTAATACAACGTATGCTGTTCTAAAATAAAGACTGAAACAAAAAAAAACCCCAGAATTAAATCAACTTTCCAGCATTCATAACTTTGCTCTCTTCTGTCAATGCAATTTGTGTGATACTCTTGTACAGACTAATTGTTTGCAAAGCACTTTTCAGATAAGTGTTAAATGTGTAATATTATTATTACAAGTATATTTATTTGCCATTCAGTCATTTAATTGGCCTCTGCTTTAGTAGAGCTCATAATGTCAATCAGTTAAATTCTTTTTCAGCCTTCATTGATCTTTTTTTCATTCCATACTGTGTTTTCTAACTGTTTTTCATCTCATATCCCTTCAGAAGGTAGGAATAAACTTAAAACTGCTCAGAAGCATTTTGGCTTCCCCTTCTGTTTCTCAAGCTAGGTGCAGAATATTTCAGTTACAGAAATTCGGAAGAAGTAGACTTATTCCAGGGTTGTACAGCTTAAAGCATAATGACTCTCATCAGTTGAAGTGAAATACACCAGAACTGTGATATTTTATCAGTGTGTTTGAGACTAACACAGAAAACACCTCAGGTGTTGTTCTCTTCAGTGGCAAAAGTGAAACAGTCCTAATAATTTATATTCTTCACATGAGGAATAATTGGTCAGTTCTGTATTTTGGCTGCAACACCCTACAGCAGGAGTAAATATCTCTTCTGTCATAATTTGCCCTTTTTCCAGTACTCCTGAAAATGTCAGCTTTCATCACTGTGTCCTCAGAAGCAAGACCATAAGCTTGTTTAATGCTTATTTTTTAAAGAAAAATATTTTAACTCAGTTTTGTGGGGTTCTTTTTCATAGAGTTGTGCAGGTGATTTGTCAGTGACTGTAACACTTGTAAAATCTCTTTGATGTGATGCATATTCCATATTGATGTTTTAGACAAGTAATTTTCCAAGATCTGTTCTATCTTGGTATGTTTGACCCTGAAGATTACTTGTCAAAGTAATTAACTTGGAGCTGAATTAGTTATACTTTTAATGGAAGATTTCTCTTGTAATAGGGGTGCATTTTGTATCGAATCTGTTTATTAAAATGGAAAGTCCCAATTATGCTATTATTGAAAAATTTGGAACAGTAAAAACCTGCTTACCTATTTGATGGGATACATCATGAAAAAGAACATAGATGTGAAACTTCCTAAGAGTGGAAATGGGAAAGGCCTATCAAGATGAGAGAGAAACATGTAAGAAATGCCTTGAAATATTAGGGGACGAGACAGGTTTTAAGGTTTCTTTCATCTATAATCATCTTCCAGAGCTACAGGTAGCCCAGGAAATCACAACTGAAAAAACCATCATGCAAGTACTGACTGAAAAAAGGAAGAGAGTATGCCCAGAGCTTGTAGATCGTAAATGTGAGGAGGTTCCTTTTTAAGCTTAAGGTAATGACTCAGAGATCCTTGCTGCATCTGAGCTTTTAAATAAAGGTTAATGAAGTGATCTGTATAAATATTAGATTATTAATAATTACATTGAAATGGATTAAAATATAAGTCAATAGTAATGATCCAGAGATCCTTTCTGCATCTGAGCTTTTAAAGAAAGTTTAATGAAGTGATCTGTATAAATATTAGATTATTAATAATTGCATTGAAATGGATTAAAATATAAGTCAATGGGAATGTTCTTAAGTATCCAATTTTGTAGCAGTGGAAACCATTATCTGGAAGAAAGTATTTAAAGACAAAAAATAATTGGGAAGCAATTAATTTTCAAAAAAGCTAGGGAATAATGCTGGTTAGAAATAAACTGGGATAGAAAAGAAAGCAGCAAGAAAAGTACAATTTGAAGGCAGTTTAAAACTATGTATATATTTGTGTGTGCATGTATATGCATCCAGAGAGATAAAAAGTTCAAGCTATTGTATGTAAATACAATCAGAAGGAATCTGAGAAATACAGAAAACTTAATAGGTGGTAAGAACTATAAACAGAAAAATTAAGGCAACACAAAAGTGGTTTTTGAGGGATAACGGAAGTTGATATCACACAGCACATTTACAGTCAGAAAGTATTTAGAGAACGAGAATTACCAAAGGACTAGTAATCTTCCTCTGTGGTGAAAGATTCAAGGAACTTGGTCTGACTAGTTTATCAAGGGGGTGATAAAAGGTTAGGAAAAAAGATAACTGACAGCAAGGTAAATTTGAAGTCCAGTAGAAGTACATTGCTCAAGCTCTGGAAATTGAAACTCTGAAAGTTCAGATTCAGGTAGCAAATTGTGAATGATAAAAGTACATAAGGTTTGGCAAACTGTTGTATTGCTTATCACATATGCACCGTTAAGATCTTTCTACTACACGTACTGTATTTTAAAATGGAAGTGATTAATTCAGAGAAACAGTTGTTTTATTTTGAAAGCCAATGGGGATGTGTTTACAAAACACTTTCTCCAGTCCAACAAACTTGAGAAATAATATTAAAAAATCCCAAATGTCACTGTTCAAAAGAATTTTTATTACTCAGTAATCCTTCATAATACAAAATGATTAGGTTCACTGATTTACAGCAGTGCATTTTGTACTTCATATAAGCAATGTTACACCAAAGTAGTGCTAGCTAGTTAGTCAATCAGTCATAAGCTTGTGTCTAAAAAAGGAATGCAAGAGAATAATTATTATGTGGTAGTTCCCAGGATGCTTTTTTACTTTCTGGATGAGAAGTGGTGCATTTTGAATTTTTCTCCCCTTGAACTCATGTACTTTTTTATCAGCTACCATATCCTAAGGTGTTCCACGGCTTCGCTGTATCTTGTCAGAAGAACCATCACCTTACTATGAATAAGCTCCCACTGATTCATCTGATGATTGCTTAGTCTTGTACTGGAAGAGAAGTTCCATATTTACTCTTCTTCAGTAATGTTTCCTGTTTAGAAATGGTATTTTTTTATCTTATTTGCTTGCTTTTCCAATAGTAGTTCTCCATTTTTGAACTTCCTATTGCTCATCTGATTTTATGGTCTCTCATCATTTGAATGAAGAGGGAACCAGATCTGAATAGTAATCAGGATGACCAGGTGAGTTTCCTGACTGCTTGCCAGAGAGGAAAAAAAACTTGATCATCCTCTTTGAAGGATGTTCTGAAAAGTTGCAATGACTTCAGGCTTGTATCACAACTGAGTAAGTTCTCCTATGGAGCCAGAATCTTCCTCTTAGACTTTTGCAGCCACAGAAATTTCTCAAAACAGCTAAAGGCCCAGAATGTCAGAAAACAAATTTTGATGCATTTTGCACTGACAACAGAAAACTACAATAAGTTTTCATAGAATTTTGTTTAAATGCTTATTTAAATAATCTAACCTAAATTATCGCCCAGTATAATGATGTTGCTGAAATCACTGTGACAATGGATGACCAAAGGAGTGTTACTAAAAGCCATTATCGGCAAAAGACTTTTGGTTTAGATTTCAGGAGAAAAAAAGTTGCATGCTGGAGATGTGGATACTGTTTTCTAACCTTTTCGTCTTTGCCAGTGTACATGGTAGTATGGGAGAAGCTCTCCATCACTTATGTTTTCCTAACTAGGACAACTTTCAAGGTTTCTCACTTGGCAGCACCCTGAGATTAGATTGAAAATAAGCACTAGCCATCTAGCATGGTGGTTTTCTAATAATTGCAACTGGGCGTCTAAATTGTGTTGTGAATTTTAGGCATAAAAGATAAGGGAATATGTGATGAAATTACAGGGTAAGTGAAAAATACACTGAATGCACCAAAGATAGTATTGAAGGTTTTGTGTCTATATTTCAGCAAAATCATGTTTGAGTCTACTTGGCTTTTGTTTCAAACAGTTTTCTTGACAAAGTTATTTCTGTGTGTAGTTAAGAAAATGAGAGGTGAAGAATGCCAGCAACCACGAGTTTTGGTCACCTTGGAACTTTATTAGCAGAGGCTCAAGAGTGGCAGTCCTTCCTGAGTTAAAAGTGCCAGTCTTCTGCTGGGGCAGATAACAGGCTGTTACACAAGAATTATTGATACAAATTCACATGCAAGAAGACTCAGTAGTGCTGATTTGTGGCTGATGGCACGTATTGACTCTAATGGTGGAAGTTACTCTGGGGGAAGTAGAAAAAAGAAAAGAGGAGAGGATGTGGGGATGAGAGGACAAACTCAGTGGCCAGCTGGGAGGAGAAGCACCGGCATGACCCCAGGTGAGGATCTTTCCCTGTGTGTCCTCTCTAGAGCAACAGGCATTTTCCCCCATGGTACTTTTCCTACAGTAACTATGTAGTGTTCTTTAGGGCCCTTTCAGACTTCCAGCTGTTTGGTCCTGCATGTGATGCTGTTAAAGCGGGCAGGAGCACGCTTAGATCAGCGGAGGGTGCCACACGCTCTCTGCGTGTGTGATTCCTGCCCAAGCATAAACCAAGAGCTAAAAATGGAAGGCTAGGAAAAAGGGGGAAGGAAGGAGTGACAAGTGGCAGTCGCTTCCTTTGATAACCACCATAGCAGCACTGTTGGGGTCTACAGGTAAAAGGCCATGGGAGTAACAGCACAAGAGCAATTCCATAGGAACAGCAGGAAAAAACACTGCCACTGAGGCTCTAGAAAACATTTTCCTGCCAGCTTGGGTGAAGGGATACAGAGCTGCAGCTACAGGGCTCTTATCCATTCAAAAGGCACAAATAGTGCTGTGTGAAAAATACCTCTTGGTATTCATCACAAACAGAGGTATTTAATGCATCTCTAGTTGTTTGTAAGATGTCTTCCCCCTTCCAAAGCCTAGTTATAATGTTTTACAGTCACTCAATGTGCTTGCCTGCTACTTGTCATTGAGTATATGACATTATGTTAGCTGCATTAGTATGCAGTCATGCGATGACACCATCTCTTGGTTTGAGCCTGGTAAGCTCTATGTTACTTTTTTTCCTCAGTTATTCCCTCCCCTGCTCCCCGCATTTGGACATTGCTGTTTGTTTCTGTATCCTCCTTCCATTTGACATCCTGCTTTTACTTCTTCCTTGTTATTCTTACTAAAAAGGGAGTGAATTGCTCTTTTAGTACTTAAGCCATATATTGATTGCCTTTATTTTTTTCCCCAAACTCACTATGTAAAATCTTCCTTGTTCATTTCTGTATTTAGTAGCTGTATCCATATTTAGCTATTTTAAAGTGAAATGAAATACATCTTAATGGTTACCAACCAAAGGAAGTTAACTCTTTTTGAAGGATATAAAAAAAAAAAAAAATAGAAAAAGAGTTTTAAAATGTAGTGACTTAACTTCATTTTGTTTTAAATCAAAGAACCATGAAGAAGAAGCAGCATCCTTTGTGTATGCCACAGTTGATATTTCTGCATAAAGGTGTTTGAAAGAAGTAGAATGCCTAAGAGGAAACATTAAAGAGGGCAATTTGAATAATTCTTTAGAACTTCAAATAAACATGAGTTTGGTTTTCGATTTTACAAGCTGAATTGGCAATCTTGGCTGAGACAGAAGTCAAAATTTTATCTTTATATTCCATAGCAAATGGTAAAGAAGCGATAAGCCTGGTGTGTCAGGTTTTTTCGTTTGCTGGTTTTTATGTGTGTGGATGCTCAGTACAGAGATTTTTTGCTTTTTACATGCATAATTCACAAACTGCTGTGGGGATTCAGCTAAATCCAAACATGCTTGTACAAGACAAATAAATAAGTAAACACTTTTTTTTTTTTTTTAAGCCAGTGAGTACATTAGGAAGTTTACAATTTGAATGTGATAAATTCTGAGAGGAATAATAAATCTTATTAAGAATGACATTTTATCTTTAATTTTTTACACAAAGCTGACTGCCACAGTGTTTCTGTCCATACAAAAAAAGATTATGAAGATTTAGCAAGAAGGTAAAATCAAGATTTTTTTTTCCCTTTTTAAAAAAGATTTGCTATTAAAAAAATAAATTAATAAACTGTGGATAAGATTTATTCATCTTTATTAACATTGTATTGTGGGGTTAGTTTTTTTTTCCTCTTTGGGAATTTTGGTATTTAAAATTACTCAATAAAAGAAAAAGTGTAGCAAGGAAGGGAATGTAATCTACACTTCAGATAGGAAGTTTGAGGGTTTTTTTACACTTTTGACACTTGTACTATACTGAACACTGATGTTTACCGTTGAAATCAGAGTACATGATTGCTCCTTTAATCAGGCTGTCCCTGATGGAGATCTGATTTTGGGTTTTGCCTTGAGTCATAGACTTGGTGAGTTCAGGTGTTTATTTGCAACATACCAACCCAGAAAGAACTCTTAGCTGCTCGAAGAAAACACTATGCTGATGGTATTAGGCCTGTGTCATCATACAGAATTGGTAAAGAAGGTGCATCTACTGTGTGTGTGGGGGAAAGGTGACAGCAGATAGACATATACATGAGTTTGTCGTTGAAAATTCCCAGGCAACAGAAAGAGTGTATCGCTTTTATAGTTGTTTCCAAACAGGGGAGTGAAGAATAACACCAAAATGCCTATTCTTCCTGAAAGTGTCACACTTCATTATATTCAGGCTAGTTGCCCAGAATAGATGCATTTGATTTAGGTATTTAAAGTTGATTGGAAAATAATGTAGTACTTAAGGCTTAGATAGGATTATGAGGTTCTTTTAGTTGTTTATTTTGTATTACAAAATATGAGTATAATCATCAACAAAACTAACTATAAGTATTATAAAATCAAGCTTTAATCCATTTAAGTTTTTTGGACTGTGGGATGACTTGCTCATTTAAGCCAGCCCCATTATACCTTGGTAGTAAAAAAATTCATTCGAGTAGATAATTATATGAGTAATAGGAAAATCTGGCATGAAGCAAAAGCAGAAGAAAGAACAGTGGTTTCAAACACTGAACAAAAAAACTATTTATGACAAACAGAATAAGGACAAAGACAAGCAACTCTTGTTCACCGTGTCCAAAAATGATAAACACAGCAGCTCAGTCAAGATTCTCAGTGCATACAGTGGGGTCTAGCTGTACCAAGAGTATGCTGCCCAAGAGACCATGCAAGGGCACTGCTAACCTCCTCTGCTTCACTGCAAGGTGTCCTGAAGGAACTCCAAGGTGAGAATCTGCGTTACAGCATATTTCAGTGTTGGATGCTGGATGGCATCCTCTTGAGCAGAATGAGAGAGCTAGAAATAATGTATTCTTTTTTTAAAATAGGTAAGAAAGAAATAGAAAGTTAGAGGCATAATTGTGCAAAGGGAACTGTGCCATGAAAAATGAGAGGAGACAGAGGAAAACAATGTGCGAGGGGAGTATATCAAGCTTTGCCGTTTGGTCTGTGATTCACCTTCAGTGATGCCAATGAATGTCCTGTCCTGACTCCATACTAATCAAGCTGTCAGAGTTCTCTGGCAGAAACAGCTTCCCCTTCTGTAGGGAAATTCCCTTTTAAAAATGGGAACCATACGTCATGGCAGTATGACCTAAGCTACAAATGCAATTTCAGTCTCAGATGCAGAATGCTGAATGATCAGTGAAGTCACAAACTATGCTGGACTTAAAAAATACCAGCTATGTGTCAAGTGTGATAAATGTAGCTCATCTGGGTGAGCACCTAGAATGTAATAGACCAAAAATGGTTTCTGTAAGTAGTAGTAGGAAAATACTTGACGTCAGAAAAACAGACTCTGAAAGAATATGGAATGAGCTGAGAAATACTCAGTAACATCTGAAAGATCCATATTGAAAAGTAAAGAGATATTTAAGTGCTGAGCAATCCATACTTGGAAGTCATATTGAAAACCTGAATATCTGAGAAAGGAACAGAAATAATTGTGGCTTAGTAGAATTAATAACACACTGAGAAAATTAAAATGGAAAGAAACAAGGGAAGTGGCTGAACACTATCATTTAGTATTAATGTATAAAGAATGAAATAGAGACCAGTAAACTGATGAGAGCAAACTAAAAAGGTGATTTTCTAGTTTTAAGGAGAGGCTGAGAAAAAGAGAAGAGAGTCACCATGCAAAAAGGCTTAATGTGTTTTATTAAGGGTGAAGGTGTGGTGTGAGGTGGTCTGTTATTTATAGAGGATAAGTATGGATTTATTGCAAAAAAGTATTGTTTTTGAGAGGCAAGGGGCTAATCATGTAAGAAGTCACACAATTTAAGGGAAAAACTGCAACTGTAGTAGTTTGTAATAGCAGCCAAATCTGTTGCTGTGGTTTGACTTTCCATGTGATTCTTTTCTCTCTAAGATCATTAGCCTTGCTCCTGTCAGCTGTCCATGCTCCTACTTAACCTACCTTCTCTGCTTGTGAGCAGTTTAATGCCTGTTTTCTCCTCCACCTGACAGGATGTGTGTCAGGATAGGTTTCTTCGCCTGAAATTATTATTAGAAATAGCTAAAAATTATTGGCAGTCCTGCATAATTGTACTGAAACGCAGCTTAGAAGAATTGCAAGTATCTCAGGCACTGAGAGGTGATCGGAGTATTGGTCCCTCTCAGTTTTCGTTTGCATTCTAAAACTGACTCAGATAGCATTGGCGGCTTAAAAAGTGCATGTGAAGAAAATGTGTCAGAAGGTTTGGATATCTGTTGAGAGCATGGGCTTACTTAGTACCTGAAACTATATGGTGCTAGCAAAAGATGCAAGAAACAAGTACAGTGCAGTGCAGCCTTCATTAAATGTATGAATAATCTGCCAAGTATCTAATGTTGGATAAAACCCTACTCAACTCTCACTTGTTGTGAAGATTAATTAAATATTTGATACAATGCTTGAGGTTTCTTAGATGGCATAATAGTTGTCTGAAGGGAGAGAAAAATGAAGAATATCCCCAAGCTGCTATTTTGAGAAGATCTTTGGTAACCTGTTTTAAAAATGTGGCAGCTTAACACCTAGTAAAACAGTTTGATAAAGGATACCCAGCATGAATTCAGTCAGAAGGGGTCATGCTGAACTAATCTGTTTGAGTGCTTTGAAGATACTAGTGGTAAGAAAGATAAGGAAAATTCAGAGGATGTAGCATCCTTGCATTTCAAAAAGAATTTGACAGGCTTTCACATCAGAGATAAATGCTTACAGAAAGAACTCTGGAGTAGGAGGTAAATGAAGATGCTGGTAGAAAATTATTTGAAAGCAAGGAAATGGGAACTTTGTGAATTTCAGAAAAGTGCAATTATATTCCCCATGTCATCCTGTTTTTTTTAAAACTTGGACAATAGGACTATATGTGATATTGTTAATTTTTATACTGGTTGAAGAAAGAAAGCAGAAATAACTCTGGGTTATTAAATCAGTTTCACAAAATTTGAGTCACTGGGATTAAGATTTGTCAGGAGCCTATTTATGTTAACACTCAGATAATCTCTTGTTACATGATCATAACACGATTTTCCACAGCATTTGCCTTCTTCAGTGTATAAAGTATTTAGTATTCAGGGGACCATTCAGTAATTTGCTTTACCTTTATTCAACCTTAAGTCCTATTAATTATTACCACTTGACTTGTGGTTTGAGATAGATTTTTTAATTTCCTCATTTTTTTTTCCATGACAGTTTCCAATAGCACACACTGTACTACAGTGGAAGAATGTAAGTTCCATCTTTCAGTGATGGGGAACTGAGGCACTGAGTAATTTCAGTCAAAGGAGTGTACTTATTTTGTGCTATCAGCCTGAGGTTCCTAGAACATGATCTTTTATTGTACTTACATATACAAAGCACAACTTCTGTTTGTTTAGGGTGAAGCACTGAGGAACACACAACTTTTGATGACTCCCTCTGAAAAGTTTTAAAATTATTTAAATCTAAATTAGTCTAGTACAGCATTTGACTGCCTGAACTATCTAGCTGTCCTGCCTATTCATGCATTAAAACTAAAGGAAAGGACTGTTAATTACAACTTCCTCAACAAATAAGGAAGAAAATAGTCTGACTGCAGAACTTACATGTCCCCAGGATATGTCCAACCCCTGCTATGAAATAGGCAGATTTCTTTTGTTGGAAAAAGAACTATTGTAATTCACTGAACATTATTTTTTTGGTGATAATTCCTAATTTTGAGTTGCTTTGCAATCTCAGTAATAGCTTTTTGATGTATCTCTCCCTTATTTATAGAGGAGAAAGTTTTCCAAAGGTAAATGAGAAGGTACCTTTCAGTATATGGCAATGTGCTGACACCTATAGAGCTGGAATTGTTTTCACAAAATCAGTGATACATTTTCTGATTACTGTGTCTCCTGTTACTCCTGCATATTTGCACAAGGGTGATGTGGTGTAACTGCTTTCAGTTTCTACACTAAGAAAATGCTACTGTTTCTTATTTCCAAAGAAAAACTGTAGAATATTGCATCATCATCCACTCTGAAGTCCAGGAATAATGCAGTGGTTTTAGCATTGTGCTGGTTAATAATCACTCTGCTTAACACTATTGAAATGTCTTTTCCTCATCCTTATCCCTTCCAAAAATTCCGTGGACTTGTCTTCTTGGAGTGCAGCATCTAGAAGAAAAAGAGTCTCTTTCACACCTATAAATTGAATCTGGCAAACCTGAACTCTGATTTTAATTGAAGCCTCTTGGATGTAATAAAAATGCTGTGTTACATTGGTGTTACTATGTCAGCACAGCATGAGCAGGAAATACAAACATATAAACTGATGTGGGATTTTGGTTGGTTGGTTTTTTTTTTTTTTTGTCTAGAAGTTTGATATCTTCTAACTTTTGGTTGTGGTTAACATTGGGATTAGCAGTATAAATAGAAATTACTTCTCCTTCAAACTTCAGATTTTAATTTATGGATACTTGTTCCTTGACTATCATCGAATTCATATCTTCTGTTGTAATATCTTTGTCTGTCCAACTTAAATGGAGTGTCTGTCTTTGCAGTGAGTTCTGTCAAGAGAGAGATTATTTTCTGCAAAATACTATTTTACTCCAATATATAACAAGCTAAACAGGACATAATTTTTTACACTTACGGGGCATATATATCTCCTGGTTTATTTAATGCAGGAAATGAATCAATAAATAAAGGAATTGAAACCCATAAAACATTGTTTTTTGGGAAAAAAAAAACTATTGGAAACATGCAACTACTTAGAAATATGTTGGCATTACAACTGTTTATATAGTGTGTTCCCTTGCTTTGCTGTGTATTTGCTGTGGATTTTCCCTGGGGCAACTCAGGTTTAACATTCTTAAAATTACAAGTTGGCAACAGAATGCACAAAGAGACAATGCACATTTCTACAATAGACATGAATCAAAGATGTCAGTTGTAGGTGTCTGGGAAAAATCCAGAACCAAACAGATGTGGAATCACGTCTTGAGTAAGCATTAGCAACTTGAAAGCCTTGAAGATGCAGCAGTTAACTGAATCTACAAAATCTTTTGTGTTTCCTTCTTTATGTTAATCTAAAAAGCTTAAAGAGACAGGCCTGCTTGAGTCATTGAGTCATTAAGAGATCATCTTGAGGGCTTGAACAGTTTGAACTTTTGTATGTTTTTCTAATGATCTATGCTATCACATAAGCAATGCTAGTATTTATCTTAAGTTATAGTGATAAACTCCATGAATGAAAGTTGTCAGTCACATCACCATTGATGAGTCAGGCTTGACTGAAGCTTTTTTCAATCAAAAGAGAGTGCTGTTAAATAAGTATTTGTGTTGTAGTCATCCAGCTTGTGTCATTACAAGACTATTTCATGAATTAGCTGTGTCACAAGTTTCAGGTACAGGTTTGGGGATTTGTTTTGGCTTGTTGGTTTTGTTTTTCACAAAATGGACAAGGCAGGGAAAGGGAAGTAAGGAAAGCAGGGAGGGAGGAAGGGAGAAAAAAAAAGGAAAGAAAGGAAAACAAAAGAGGGAGGAAGGGAAGAACTGGAAAAATCAGAAGCCTTGGGCCAGTCGCTGGTCTTCAGTTGCAGCTTCGGAGTGTTTTCATTCAGATGGTGTTTGACTTATTTTTTCACAGTTTTCAGATCCTAAAGAAATTCTTTTTGCATTACTGAAAAAGAAGTGTATGAAAAACAATCATCCTCTTCCTTTGTCATTTTTCCTCAGTAAAAACAGTAAGATATCTTTGCAGATCTGTGACTGCACCTCTGTGCATTGACTCATGTGAAATGAATGTCACATCCTGTATTCATTCTGGCTTGTACATCACAATTTATTCAGGTTGTTTAAGTTCTGGAATTCATTGCTAGTCCTTTGGTTCTTCATACTATCACAGGACAAAAGGAATGACCTCTATGGGTGATTTCATTTTATTGTCATTTTCTACATGGGTTGATGATGGCAGCTCATGAGGTTGAAACAGTAAAGCTTAAACAGTAAAGCTCTTTTCAAGGATGAAGTAGTAAAAAGTGAGGGGATTTTTTTCTTTCTTTATAAATAAAGAAAATGGTTAGGCTTGATGAGTTATAGCAATGAAATTGGTGAGCTGGAAAACTTTAGGTGAGAGGCTCTCCTTCTCCAGTCAATTTTTGGAGGCTGCTTCATTGAATATGTCTGTTTAAATGGAAACTGAGAGTGCAGAAGGAAGATTTTATTGAGTATGTCATCTTTGTGTTATGAAAGAAACTCTTCTTGAAGTTTAGAAGACAATTTGCCCCTAGAGAGCCTTTGGAAAATAAGAGGGTTTTTTATTTTTTAATAGAGAAAGTCTTTAGGAATATTAGAAAGGAAACTGATGCTTTCAGCAGTCCCAATTTTGATTTTAGAAAATTATTAGCTCAATAACTGCCTGAGGTAGGAAACCAAATTATTTTGCTGTGTTCCAGAAAAGTGTAATTGCAATATTTATTTCTAAATATGTTTGTTAGGAAAGAATTTGATTGAATTTTATTACTTTCCCTGCAAAAGGAGAACCAAACCTACCGCTGATATGCGGTACAACTGATACTGACCCCATACTTAAAAAAAATGAAGAAGTAAGATGAGTGATGACCAGACAATGCTCAGTTGGCTTCAGCATCATTTCATGATACACACAGAAATAGGGAAGACTGATCATATTTAAAAGCCAGTTTAAAAAAAAATCCACAATGGTATATAACTGGACAAAATTACAGTATTCTCTTTTTTCCCCCATAAATAGAAAATAGAATGTTCCAAGGCCAAAAATAGCTATCCTTCCTACTGAAGAACTAGCTGTCAAAACTTTCATATGTGTAAGACCCACAGCTATATACCATGGAGACAGCTGAAGACAGTAATGTGATCATGGAATGGTTTGGGTTGGAAAGGACCTTAAAAATCATTTAATTCCCACCCCCCTGCCATGGGCAGGGATGCCTTTCACTAGTCTAGGTTGCCCAAAGCCCATCCAGCCTGGTCTTGAACACTGCCAGGGATGGGCCAGCCACAGCTTCTTTGGGAAACCTGCACCAGTGCCCTCACAGTAAAGATCTTCTTCCTGATACCTGGTCTAAATCTACACTATATCAATTTAAATCCTTTGCCCCTTATCCTGTCACTACAGGCTTCAGTGAAAAGTTCCTCTCTTGTCTTTCATGTACTCCTGCATCATATATAGAAGTGGAAGTGGACCTCTGGGCTAAGTAGGATGTGGTGAGTTGACAGTGGCTCAAAAGAGTGGAACCATCCTGGGTATGAGTGGTTGTTAAAGTTAGTGGACATTGATGCACAATTCAAATGTGCAAGAAGCCGTTAAGAAGTAAGATGCAAAAGCAGTGTTAGAAGCTTGCATGCCTTTGGTAGTCAACTGAATAAAGTTGTAAGTGTGAATGAAGACAAGCCCCTGACTTGTATTTGTGTATTTCACCTTTTTTTATCATTGCTCCAACTTGAACTAAGGGCTCTGGCCTCTAGACAGACTAGTTAGACATCTAGCTGATGCCTAGATAGACATCAGCTGCCTAGCTGAGGATCTGCTTTCCCAGCAGATAAGCCATGTTTAGTTCCATGGCATTGCAAACTGTTGTTATTTGATCACTGACCTTCAGTCAAACTATACACATTTAATCTTCTTTTCAGAACTTTCACTTTGATTTGGAATTGTGTTATACAAGAACACCACCAGCATTTAAATACGCAAAGTTTTCTGTTTACTCCAATCTGTGTAGATATATAAATAACTTGAATTTTATTTACATGGGAAAGCTTTTTTCATCTGCTGAATATGAAGATGACTGGAATCAGTGATTCCTCTCTCAGTAGTCAGGAAGAAATAATTTGTTGCAGTACTTTTCCATGCTTAGGGTTGTTCTTGAGACCAAGGCCAATATTCTAAAAGTTTGTCCAAATTTACCTAACTGCTTGCCTTGTCATAGGGCTTGTGTGGTGGGAATCAGTTTCATGTGTTTTATTTTAGGAATAGTGATCTATTTTTATCAGGTTTCGCAAATGTTTGGAGTTTATTGGCAAAAAGTGGGAAATGTACCGGCAAGCCAGGGAACTTGAGAGTTTCCCTGCTGAGCTTAATATAAGAGCAGTTCTCACTCCACAGGGGCACTTCATTTTCTGCTAGCTAATGTCCACATGGTAGGCTTCTTTTCATTTAGTGAAGAAGGTATTTTTAAAGTCTGCTCCAGAGCCCATTAACAGTTGCAGGAAAGCTTTTCTGCTCATGCTAGAAGTAAAACATTTACTTAAGTGCTTTCTTGAATCTGAGCCTCATGTGCTGACCCCGGAAGTAGAGATTCTAATTTTACACCTGCAGGAGCTGATGTTGCAGGTGGAGATTGCGGTAAAGTCTAAAAATAAGTTAAGGCTGTTACAAATAAGTCTCATCTGTTACAGGAATAAGGAGCAAATACAGGGATGCTTTGGACCATCCATGCAATACTGGGTAAAACTACATGAGAAGTCACTACAAGGGGCTTAACGTTTAGTAGTCTCACATTATAATGTAGCATTTCTAAGATACTTTTCAAGTTATGAGCAGCCTGACATCTTCTGTAATGCATCAATTACCTGTTGTTCACAAATAATTGTTTTCCTGATCAGTAGGAATTCACTTGAAACATTATGTAATAGTATTTCTTTTTCTGGTGAACTTGTTTAATTGAAGTCTCATGTAAGCCTGAAATAGGGAATTTCTTTCTTAAATACCTTTTTAAAACACTTTTAGTGTTACATAATAGCAATTCTAATTTTTTATATTAGGTGGCCATAGCCATAGACTTGACTAGTCTTTACTTGAAATGGTATTCCCTTGTGGCTGTGTTTTAATTCCCTTAAATGAAAAAAAATCAGAACCCCCACACAGATACTTTGTATTTTTCTTTCTCTGTTTTCTTAAAAAGGGCTCATTGGAAGGACTTTTTCCTTCCTGGTAAGAGAGAGCTGCAAGGTGTAAAGTCCCTTCATATCTTCATGTAAGAAGTCTTTCACAGATCCCTTACGCTTAGAATTATCTCAGCTATTTTTTGTAATTATAAAATCCATATTTTTCAAACACAAATGTAGTGATTTTTCCCTTACACAGAATCTTGTAAATTGCGAGAGCATGGCAGTAATTATCCTGGAGGGGGATAGCATTAGTAAAGGTGTTTTCAGTAACACCTTTTCTAATTTGATTTAAAAACCAGTTATATCATAAAAGGTATTTCCCAAGCCTGTGGAAACACTGCCATGTGTATTGATTTCCTAGTGCATAGAAGATCCACTTCTAAAGCGATGGAGTTAAAAATGTCATGCTTGAAATCTCTTCCAGTCTGTTGTAAAGCAGTTTCTCATACCCTGACAGGCCACTCTGTTGTATGAAATCCCTTTGGGTTCCCAGTAATGGCAACAGACAATATTCTTACTCTGTTAATCATTGAGATGCCAATTTCGAATACAATTAGAAGCACTTTAACATACCCTAAATCTCAGTAAAGCCTACTGAAACTAAATATGTGTTTAAATATGTTACTGCAGTGAAGACTAAAGGAATAGAGGCAGGCTGTCTGAATGCTTGTAAAGTTCTTTGATCTGAACAAAGTGTTGAAAAAACAACTTTGATTCTTCTCTTCAGCACCACTATGAAGTTTGGCAACACAAACATGAGTTCCAAAGTGGCCAGCATTTATTTCCCTTTGTTTTCCTATTAGTATAGAACATGGAGGCTGGTTTCCTGTCCAGCAGCATGTAGTTTTCTTCCAATAAATACATAGTGCACCTCTTGACATCTTCTAGTAAGGATAATGGGTAACTTTTCTGGTGCAAGAAATGGTCAAAGCGTTGCTGGTCCAAGCAAGTTTTTCCGCTCACTGATGATGCATCCATACAGTCTGCTGTCTTTCTGGATTTTTGTGGGGCAGTGCAGATGTCTTACTGAAGTAAACTGACCACAGTGAGGGGGAATAAAATCTATGTAGTGGTGTTCTTATTTCAATGTTTGAGAAATTGCGGGGCCTCAGCTGCAGCAACTGACTCGGTGAACTCAATTTTGTATGTGTAAGCATATACTATTGCCTCCTTATTCTGGTGGAAAGAGTGATATAATACAGAAAATAATATATATAATATGTAATATAGGAATCATAGAATGGTTTAGGATGGTAAGGACCTTAAAAATCATGTAGTTTCAGTGTGCCTGCCATGGGCAGGGGCACCTTCCACTAGACAAGGCTGCTCAAAGCCCCATCCAACCTGGCCTTGAACACTGCCAGGGATGGGGAAATCACAGATTCTCTGGGCAGTCTGTGCCAGCGCCTCACCACCCTCACAGAAAAGAATTTCATACTCATATCTAATCCAAACCTAACTTCTTTCAATTTAAAGCCATTCCCTGTGTCCTGTCACTACATGCCTTTGTAAAAAGTCCCTTTCCAGATTCTTTCTAGGCCCTCTTTTAGGTACTGGAAGTCTGCTGTCAGGTCTCCCCCGAGCTCTCTCCAGGCTGAACAAACCCAGCAGCCTCAGCTTGTCTTCATAGGAGAGGTGCTTCAGCTTTCTGATCATCTTTGTGGCCACCTCTGAACTCGATCAAGCAGGTCCATGTCCCTCTTGTGCTGGTGGCTCAAGAGCTGACCACAGTACTGCAGGTGGGGTCTCATGAAAGCAGAGTAGAGGGACAGAATTACCTCCCTTGACCTGCTGGTCACGCTCCTTTTGATGCAGCCCAGGATACGGTTGGTTTTCTGGGCTGCAAGCACACACTGTCGGCTCATGTTGAGCTTCTCATCAACCAACATCCCCAAGTCTTTCTTAGGGCTGCTCTCAATCTGTTCTGTGCCCAACCTGTAGCTGTGCTTGAGGTCGCCAGGTGTCGGACCTTGCACTTGGCATGGTTAAACTTCATAAGGTTGGTATTGGCCTACCTCTTAAGCATGTCAGAGTCCCTCTGGATGGCA
>JBCJKH010034802.1:0-10442 GCA_039877255.1 Loriculus beryllinus
AGACTCTCTAGTTTGTCAATTAGCCCATGCATTTACAGCTACTGTCAGGATTTACAGTTACTTAAAACAGGTGTGTATTCAGTACAGAAGAAAGCAATGCGAGGCTGCAGAAGCAATGCAGCTTTGTAGGAGGATATTTCCTGCAGCTTATTTCAAAGTACTAAGAAAGCAGTAATAATTACTTTTGATTTTGTGCTTAGGCAAATTTTGAAAAACAGAGTACCACAGCTGTACAATACATACCAGCTGACTCTCTGTTACAATAGGTGCTGATTTGTAAAGGCTGGCCTGCAAAAAAGATAAATACATACAGCATTACGTACAATATCATAGTGATTATAGTTATGACAGAAGAAAAATCCATGGACAGCAGCGTGGAAGCTTTCACTACTGATGCAATGACATGCAATTGGTAAGAGAAGTTAAAATAGTGCTATTTCCAGTTTATTTCTAGGTACAACCAAATAGAAATGCCAATCATTAACATTTCAGGGAAACTTTTTTTCAAGTGAAACAAAATTCTACTTTTTAATCACAATCTAATCTCAAAATACAAATCCTGACATTTCTTACCTGCCATTTTCTGTTATTTTACAGCATCAATGTACACTCCAAGTTGTATTGGGACTTTGGTCCAACCTTACCATCCTTCTGACTTTACATTATGAAAACCAGAACAATCCTACTAAAGCATTACTCTTTTTTTTTTTCTGAGTATACATTGAAGCTGTATTTACCTCAGTCTAGGTAATTGTGATGAATGCAAAGTATTTATGCATGCATGTGAAATAGCTATATGCCACATGCTTATCCATGCAGTGGTGATATTCAGAATTTCTGATGCATTGATCCCTCCCATCAACTCCTTCAAGCATGGCAGGAGTGCCACTGGATAACACAGCGTTTCTCAATTGATGGTATATGTCAGCCACAGTTTTGGGAGCTGGAGATCTGCACTGGAGTGGTATTACATATATTCTGTTCTCACAGACTACATCTGAAACACACTTTTTTATTTCATTAAAAAGATCTCTTTCAATATTCTTTCTAATTAGTATGAGCGAGAACAATCTGTCAAGTAAAAAATCACAGTATGCAATAAAATATGCATACCACCACATTCAAGAAGTGAAATTGATCGGTCAAGCATTGTGCTGGCATAAAACTGGAAGGCCTCTATTGCTTTACCAGCACTGCTTTGACTTGAGGTTCAATAGAAAAGCCGAATGATGAATAGCAAGCACAGATTTCTCACCACAAGACTAGATGAGCTGTAAGTGAAATATGGAACCTGCAGTAACTGTGTATGCTAGTAAATATTAAAATGTTAATTTGGTTTAATGTTTCAATAATGGAAGAGATGACTCCATGTAGAGATTTTCTTTATATGCTAAAATGTGTGTATGTGACAAAGCAGCTTCTCATCATCTAAGGCTAAACTAGGGGGTTTCAGCCAGCTCTATACCTTGGAAAGAAAAGTTTGGGTCAACCCCAAATTCTAATGGATAGGCAAGAACTAAAGGGCTTAGGCTAAATCCAAAGAACTGCACCTGTCAGCACCCGTAACAGTCTGTTTAACAAATAGCTGAGCTCTTGCCCCACACTTAAAGAAAAAAAAAAGTGTGTGAAAACATTAATTTTAACATCATATTCACACAGGTAAAATTAACAATATACACCACTTTGAAGAGATTCTGGCCATGATGGATTTACAGCACTGGGAAAACATCTCAATTCTCAATTGCCAGTGCTCTAACACACTCACTTCTCTGTACTAGTCAACACCATTTGTCATGAATAGATGCCTGTGCAGACTCAGTATTATAGCAAAAGCAGACAAATTAGACATTTCTGCATGCAAAATGTAATTATAAGAGTACTTACATATCTGGTTTCACGCCCAGCTGCTCTTTGCAGTGTTGTTGACACCTTGTATAAAATAAATAGATACATTAAGAGCAAAGAGTTACTCTGAGTAGTGCCCAAGGAGATTTTCATCATTGTGACAGTTATTAATTGCTCAAATTCAAGAAAACTTCAGTTTTCCAGAAAGATTAATGCAATATATAAGTTATCTTAAAATTTTGCTTGATATGTTCATTGTTTATTTAATTTTTACTGCTCAAAAAAAAAAAAAAAATATCCCACTCTATTGAGGAAGGCATTTGAATTACCTCGGAGAACTCTCATAACAAAATGCTATTATTAGATAGCCATAGGTATGGTTGCCCCATGAATTTTAAGTTAAATTTCCTCACAAAATAACCTGCATGTTCTCATTTGCAAGAACTTGTTTTCATCTGATTAATCCATGCTATTTCTATGGTCCTTACTTGCACGCTTTTTTTCCCCTTCCTGTCCATGACCCTCTTTTACCCTTAGTTTAAAGCATTTTGTTATAAGCACTTTAGCTGATAAAGGCACTTGTGGTCATTATGCTGCATCTTATTAAACTCATATTTTTGTCCCCTTTATTTGGTTTCATGACTGCTAACAGAGGCCTCCAGCTTGGTCAAGGCTCAATTCTCAATTGCCCAAGGAAGTAGGTTTTGGATGCTACAGTGTTTTAACCACTTTGGATTCAGCAGACATTGGAAAACATTCCCTCAGCAACTATCTGTGCCTGCTTCTTCATGTTACTATCATGTTTCTGTCTTTCAGCTGCCTGAAGCCTGATTCACCATGGCATGTTTGTTGACAGAAGAAATAATTTCATAAATGAAAATTAAATTTGAAGTGTATGTTGAATATAGCCACTCAGGAATGCTGGTTCTATACCTTATTTTTTGCCTGGTGAATTGAACATTGTACAAGATATTTTGAATGCATGAATTTCTTAATATGCCCCTCTGCCAAAAATCCCTTTCCTCTTGTTTCCAGCTGGACTGCTGTCATTTTCACTTTCCTATAGCTACCACGACCATTTTAAATCTATCTGTGGCAAACCGCATAGGATCCTCTTCCCTTGGTTAGTCATATTTCTTAATATAGAAGGCACATCAATATAACTTAATGAAACCAGAAGTTTAACACTATTATAGAAAGTTATCCTTGCCTCTCATTACATGTTTCTGAGTTATTCAGGGTAAATAAATGTAGTGGGCCTCCCCTTTATGTGTGAGGCCAGAGTCAAAAAGAAATCAACCCTTAAGAACAGGTCTATTCATTTAGTTATCCCATTATTTGAAAATCAATAGTGGAAGAAAAAAAAAAAATTGGAAAGGTTTCCAATCACTGAAGCTAGAAATATTGGCTCCTGTGTAATAAGAACACATAGATGGGAAAAAATCGGTAAACTGGCCAAAGATGTAGTATGGAAGGCAAGTTATGCAAGATTTCTTCCTAGTGGGTCTTAGCTTTTGAAGCCTTAATAAGCAGTTTCTCATTCATAAGATAGCCCCTTCTGACTTCAGGAAAGCACTCTGCAGCAAGGACTGCTCTGAATCTCGGGCTACATTTCGATCCTTCCATGTCTTTCAAACCACCAGACACTTCTACTGATGCTAGATGTCTCAATGCAGCTTTCATTGCTATAGGTTTTACTGTTGTCACAGGCTCTACTGTGACTTCACTTGCCTTGATATCTACCTAGAAGGAGTCCTTGATGTCTGGGTGGGCTTATTCACCTACCTTGCCAATATCTGACTCCGTGCTCATCTGCAGAAAACTTGGAGAAGACTCAGATCGGCGCTGTAAAATTATTTTCAACACAGAACAGACTTATTAATGATGAGGGAAAAAAAAAAAGGAAAGGAAGAGAAAAAGTCAATCCCTCCATACTGTTGGGTTACCATAGTCAATGGGTCCTGCAGGACTTGATCAATGACAGCACACAGCTCTTCTGTTTGCTGTCTGAGCTCAGCAGGGGAGCACATCTGAAAAAAAGAGGACAGATCATTCAGTTAACCTCTGCTTTTTGTTTTCAAATAGAGATTTGAAAGTCATGTAACAGCACTACCTCTGAATGAGTGTCCAAAGCAGTATCTTCAGTCACACTTGCTGTCTTGGTTGGCTCTTCTAACGCCTGCAATTAAAAAGATGTTGGTGTGATACTGAGTTCAAAATTCAAAGAAAAAGCAAACATAAGTTTTGCAATGCTGTGTTTCCAGAGGTGAAACTTTATGTTTCACCATGGAAAGACGGAAGAAGAAGAAATTACAGGCCTTTGGAGCTTCTTCAGGTTACCAATTTCTGATTCTGAATTAGAGAGGTGGTTTCATGGTTGCAGAAAGGGAGAGAGCATATTCAAGTTACTTAGGTGAATTATCCCTCCTTTTAGAGATCAGAAACTACCAGTTTAAACTGCCTTCTCTGACAATGTCCCCCTCCTTCACAGTAAGTATTAACAATGTGAATGTGTGCCATGGGCCAAAGAGGGGTCAGGGGGCTGCCTGCTGTGCACCATCAGAGGACAGTCACCAGGTACAGGCATGTGGACAAGTCAGGGGTCTAAGCACACAGGAGGTCCTTTCTTTTCCTCAAGTAGACGTTTTCCTTAGAAAGTGCCTCCTTTTTAAAGAGGATTGCGACTGCACATTTCAACAAACCAATGCTTGACATTTCTTGATTTTAGCCTGAAATGAGAAGTGTATAAAGTGAAACATGCGCTATACATATGTGATATCACACTAAACAGGTGTGCAAGCTCTCCACAAGATTCTTGTACTTGTATATACCTCCTGTTTTTCTACACCAGTACCACAAACACACTTGGGAGCAGCGTGAATCAGTTTGCTGATCCCTCGGCTTTATCAGGAAACTCACAGAACACTCTCAAAAGCCAAAATCCAGTGGCTCAGTTCCCTTTTCATCTTCATCCAGAATCTGAGACAAACTCTCACTGCCATCACCCATTACTGCTTTGAAGTGTTTTTCAAACAGGCTCCGTGCCGAGACCAAAAATTACTCTGGAAGCCTGCTGATGTGTAAAGCTGGACTACAGGGGAGGGACCTGCAGGGTTTATGTATTTTTTGTTTAACACATTATGTTTTTTCTGAAGTTTCATTTTGCTAGTTAATTGGAAAAAAAAAATGAAAGAACAAAAAGGCATTCCAGTAAAGCACTTTTTCATGCATGTGGGATTCCGTAGGAATGGACTGATCCAGTGAGGAGAGTATGAAGGCTGCCAGTCACAGAAGACATGTGGAGCTCGTAGGAAATGTCAGAATTTTTAAACTAAAAAAAAAAATAGCATATACTTAAGCAATTATTTTTGAGTTAAATAAAGCAAAATTAGCTCAGTACATTTTCTCTGGCAAGTTTTCTGTCCAGCTACTTGCAGCATACATGTATTTATGCATCAGTGAAAAGTTAATGACAATTTACTTGTAATATTATTTTTATAGTATCCACAAGTGATCCTGAACAGAAACACATTTATAGAACACTGTCTTCTATCAGAGAGTACAGTAATTAAAAATGAAGAATAGCTTTCTTCCAAATAGATTTCTTGTCTCCCCTCCAGCTCTAGACAAACCTGTTTGCCTTAGAGTAGTTGCATTTCAAAAAGAAAAAGAAATATGATTTTTGACATACAGAAATTACTGTAATCTTATCCCAAGACAGAAGATTGAAAGGTCATCTTTCTCAACTCTGCTGTCTCATCACTGCTACCCAGCTAACTGCTCAGGAGGGCTCTGCTAAAGAGGGCTCATCAGCACTACACTCAACTACTGTGTCTCCTATTCTGCTTCAGTCAAGATTACATCCTCCTGATAAACATAAAATGAAGTGATAAAATGAACTAGAAGAGTCATTCCAGTACCTATTAGGCCAGGATTGCCAAAGTGCCCTGTTTTAGACAGATGATGAGTCTGAACGTGAGTTAAGAAAAACAACAAATTTTAATCAGTCATGGGATCAGAATGCAGAAATTGCTAAGCTTCTCAAACCCTCCAAGAAACAAGTAGGGTAATGAACATAATAAAGTAATTGTAAAAAAACCCCACATGTTTCTGCTTCTTATTTACTTCACCAGAGCAGTGGGAGAGGGTGAACACAGCCAAGGGTAAGAAACAACTACCCAGAAGATACTGAGGAATCTTTCTAGAGGAACTACAGCCACACCTACCAAGTCTCTGGTCAGATTATTTAAGTACCAAACACCCATCTGTCTCAGTAGGAAGTGGGTACCCAAATTTCTTTGCATTTTGGAACCTTCATTGACTAAAGAACTCAGGAGATCCTAGCATAAGCTCTATGTATTCCACAGTCCCCCTGATACACAGACATCATGCAGGACCCACGTCAGATAAAGCTGCAGTGTTCTTCAGTTTTGAACCTTTGAGGAAGGAAAAATTTAATCTTCAAAGTGATCAAACTAATTTCATTCACTGTTTTATCTCCTTTTTATTTATGTATGTATGTATGTATTTATTTATTTATTTATTTATTTATTTATTTATTTATTATTTGAATACCCCTAGTCTTCCAAAGAAAAAGAAAAAAGAGTACTAGATTTTAGGCATCCCTAATCATCCCTAACACTTGTACAAAGAAAAAAGGTTCTGTTTAATCTGTTGTTAGCTTTTCAAGTTAAAACTTTTTTTCAGCTATGATTTTTTTTTCGTTTTTTGCATTTCCACACAGAGAAAAGAGTGAGATTAAAAGAATATAACCAGCGTTTCTGAACTCATTACTGGAGTTAGCTTGTAATAATGTCATGATTAATCTAAAGCATTAGTGCTATCGACAGTACTGTTGATTAGCGCTATCAACAGTATTGAAGCTTCAGCTTCTGTGCTGTCTAACAATATTACATTAAAAGTGGAACATCCCTATTTAGGTATTCAATTTTTTTTATTATTATATATGAAAACCAACAGTGAGACCACAGTTTAAAGGAAAAGTGCAATTTAGAGAATGAAATGTGTTTGTGACAGAATTTAAATGTTCACATAAAACAACCAGTTGCTGAACCACTAATTTTTTCCCTTTCAAAGGGCAACTTCAGAGATGTGATGCATATGCACCACTGACGTCAGTGATAACTGCAACCCTTTCCTCCTCCTTCTCCCAAGCTAGGAATATGCTAAAGCTGTATCAGGGCTGAAAGAATACTGGTAAATGAGGCAAACAGGATCATCAACATTTTGTTAGAAGAATAAAAACTCTTGACAACATACAGGAAATATTAAACATTGTTTCATCTATCAATGAACCACATCAATAGTAGGAGAAAAAAAAGAATGTTGTAACCTTGATCTGATGCAGCTTCCTTCCTTATTGTGAAAAGCCTGGGCTGAGCAAAAACCAAGAAGTTTCCTCTTCTTCTGTTTCTCCTGTGTATTTTTCCCATCACTATCTTTTACTAAGCCCTCAGCACATGCAAAAAAATCCCTTTGTGTAATGGCTCTTCACATACCAGGAGTTCCTTTAACTTATTCCATGAAGATCCTAGGAGATTGTAGTAAAAAGACCTGGCTACTTTTCCTCATATAAAATAATTAATACTAAAAGCTGCAAGGCACTTGAAAGAAAGAGGGAGCTCATAGCCTTCTCCTACATTGACACAATTGGTTATTATTACAGGCAAAGAGGTCCTTTATCACTCTACAACTGCACAAATTGTTTCCTTTCTTTCTTATCACTAGGTATTTATCTCTAGCCTTGAGAAGCATTTTGACATGAGTAAGTGACCTGGATGCAAGAAATTCACCAAATAAGTGTACACCAGAAGTGCTTGGGGGAAACTAAGGAAGGTTTTATTAAAATATTCTCTTCAAAGTGTTGTCAGAATTGCTTTTCAGGTTCAGAAAAGTCCTGATGCACTTGATAATAGCCAGCCATACAGCGGTTAGGTCTACCATCTGAAAGTAAGAAAAAAATGTCTTCCAAGTTCCCTCTGTATGATTTCAAGGAGCAACTTAAATTTGCAGTTGTCATGATCAGTCCTTATACCAGTGGATATTTGATAATACAGTAGGTAAGAGTTCCCTCAAAGGCAAGAACACAAAGCTGCGTCTCCAGTGTAACAGATCACTACCATATTTCCTCAATTGCATTTCCTTCTTTTCAACCAAAAAAAAAAAAAAAAAAAAAAAAAAACAAACAGAAAAAAACAAACCAAAACACTCTCTTTTTCCTTCTGCTTTTTTTCCCTCCACGAGAAGAATATACTGCACTCCTGGCAGTCTGCTTTGGAGGTGACACAAGTAGGATCTGGGTTAGGAGATGTCTACTTAAGAATCTTCCTGTAGCTCCCTGAAATAAACTCTTCATCACTGCTCATTTTGACTGAAAGATATTTTTATAGAAATTTGATAAAGACAATCTCTAAATAACAAATTAATTACTTTTTAAATACTGTCTGAGTAGGAATGGAATTTTGAATTAGACTGTGATCACATCTGTATAACTAGTAGCTACACAAAAGTGAGTGTCAATAAAGGGGTGACTCACTGGCTCAACACTAATAAGGCCAGAAGGAATCAGAGTGATCGCCTAGTCTGACCTCTTCTTTAAACTACAGAGCAGTCTGGAATTACTGTATGAAGTGCCAGAAAAGCATGTTGTCTTAATTTTTCAGTTTTTGTGATAAAGAGCCTATTTCTATCTCTGGAAAATTTTTCTGATGTCTAATTCTTTCACTTAAACTTTTGCCTTATGCCTTCATTAAACTTGTCCAGCTTCCTCTTCTAGCCAGTGGATCCTATCATCTGCAGGGCTGAAGAGTTCATTATCACAGTCTGTGCACCCGCTCCATTGCTATGAATCTGTATGGCTATGATGGCACTGCTGAGAGGCCTTGGTTACCACCGCCTCATTATCACCATCTCTGCTGTCCTTGCTCAGGTACTGTGGAACTACACCCTTGCTGGTGAGGACAACTGTCCTGCCAGCCTTACTGTCACCCTGGCTCACCCCCAGTTTACCTTTCATGTGGAGCAGCCTGCTCTTGTTACTCCCTTACAGAGAGCCTGATCATGCTGAGGACACCTCCCTTAAAACACTGTTTTATCCTCTTGTGACTTGAAAGAACATTACTGCCAGATCTTCTAATGGATATCCTGGATTGGCCTTTTTCTGAGCAGAGCACAGGTGATCTGAGGAACATCAGGTTAATACAAACTCAAACAGCTGGAAAGCATGCCAGTTACAAGATTTGATGAAATTAAGCCACTTCTAGGGTTGGTGAAGTATACAGACATATAGTCAATAAGCCTTTTTTTCTGCTAATGAGCACAGATTTGAAGAACTTTCTTGGAGTAATAGTACTGGAGGATAAGAACACCTTTAGATGACGAAAAATACTGGCTGAAATTAAAGCAACTACACACTCATAAAATAAAAAAATACTTGAGAAAGAAAGACACAAGGAGACCATTTAGAGGCAGACAAAGCATTGTAACTTACATAACATATCAATGTCAGTTTTCTATCATTGAATCTAATTAATACTGCATAAGAATTGTCACTAGAATACCCACATCTGATGTGTCTTCTTTCTCACCACTCAAATTAAGTAATATAATTATTCACATAGTCGAAAAAGTTGACTTACAACAATATGCATTTCTAGCTTAATTGCATAACAAAACACTTTTATAGCACTTTAGGCAGATGATGTACTTCTAATCATGCATTCAGCTCAGTAATATCTGTGCCTTGCAGCTATTACGTGTCTTCCTTACTTGCTAAAAAAAAACACTAGAAAACTTCTCTTAACCATGATTTTAATGTTCATAAAACATCACTTATTTAGTTAAAATCTTACTATAAGAGTTAAAATCTCTCTTTTTCATCCAGTGCATGAAATGCATTGCATAAAATGAAAGCAATATAATTGATCTCATTGAGCTACAAAGTAGCATGAGTTCCTTCCCACTTCACTGCCAGTATTTTTGAGGAGAAAACTTGGATATTACAGGCTGGTGCAATGTGGTCTGTGTGTGACTCCTTCATTCTTACTTTAAGACCAGTACTCTAAATGCATGTCAGCTAGCACAGCAGGACTAACTTAGGAGCACTGTAATTTGCTCCTGGAAAAGATCAATAAGAGATTATTATCCATAATTCCCAAGATGACAGAAAGCATGCAGTCAAGCCATGCTGAAACATACAGTTTACAAATTAAATTAGTCAAGAGCCTCTCCTAGAGGCAAATCCTGTAGCAGAAAATTGATTTCTTATTAGTTTTACATGACTGTGCTTTTGCTACTTAGGGCTACACCAAGGCTAGCATTTCCAATAAAGTGGTGAATAACCAAAAGTCTATCTAAACACAGATGCCTTTTGAGTCATTACTTTTTCCACAGATACTGGCATTAGATGTACTATTCTGTTTTACATACTGGGGATAAGTAACATGCAGATTATGAGTCAATGCTTCAGAGATCAATGAGACCATGAAAAGGAATCCCTTTTCTTCTGAAAAAGTACAATCAAATGGCTGATTCTAACCAGCCAGTTTATGTCAGGAGTGTGCTCTTAGAGTGAATAC
>JBCJKH010034802.1:10542-24653 GCA_039877255.1 Loriculus beryllinus
CAATTTCTTTCAAATTTCTCCTTGGTATTTTTTGCATTTCTTTAAATAATTTTTCCCTATTTGCATTTTCCCTAGCTTAGTACGCAGAGTGGTGGAGTGCACAAACTGGATGCCTTTCAGATTAAATCAACCATGAGTTAACCAAATGCTTCCAGTTACTAACAGGCACTCTGTCTAAACAAAAGCCACCCAAAACACATTCTGTAGGGGTGTAGGATCCCCTGCATTAGTTATTTTCGTATACAGAGCTATTCCTATTAGACCATATTGCATGTCAAAGCAGACATAACATTCATTAGTGCATTCCAGGTTTAAGTAACATAAGAATCAGGTATTACACAAATGATTAAAAATTATTTAAAATTAAAAGAACAAGAGAAAATAATTGAATGCCCCTTTTTTAGGAGGAAAAAATCCCAGATATTTAAAGCAGTTAACTGATAACTACTAGACAACCAGTAATATATAATGACAAAATTATGATCTTCAAAATTCTTATAGTTAAGTTCACCCTCTCCAATGTCTTTAGGCTCTGAAAAATTCTAGTGAAATTAGCTGAGCTGTGCAAATGAATACATATTTGAAGATGTATTTAGGAATGCTTAATCTTTCAGAAATAATCAGAGGCTAGGTTCCTGAGCTAGACCCTGGACAGAAACCTGTTTTTTTCTGCTAAAGCTATAAACTGGATGTCAAAGTGATTAAGCATGTGTTTAAACATGTAAGACATTACGCTCATTGTTCATCACAGAAAAATTTTGTTCAACTCAGTGGTCTATTCCAACACAAACCATTCTATGATTTTATTCTTCTGTGCAAAACTAATTGCGGGGAGGTGGAATAAAAGTAGACATTGGTAGGTACTTCGAACTCTTCATGCAAAATGTAAATTTTCAATTTACTTCCAAAGTTGCATTATCTAAATAAAGACTATACAACCCAGCTTTTGTTGGATGCGTCTCTGGTTGCAAATAAATGCACTAAAGACTTCTTTTGTCCATCCTCATAACTTACAGAAAAGAATTTTTACCCCAAACTACATCCTGGGGACAGACCTCTGGCCCATGGAAAATACTGAAATGCTCAGGGAGGTTGTCTGGAAGAATGGTAGATAGAGGCCAGTGTAATGTCCAGGACTGTTCTCACAGTTTAACAATACAGCAGATCAAATTTGCGTACCTTGGGATGTAAAATATACTAGTAAAAACATAGTCTTTGAATAAATCAGTAACTGACAGAGACCTACTGATTGATATGTCCCAGAAAATCAGTGCTCCAGACACTTTCCAATGATAAAACAGACTTTGAGATGTTGTCGTAAATGGGAATTCCTTCAGGATTTTATTTTTTTTTTTTTACAATAAACTTATTTGCAGAAATTCACATTAGTGAAAGCTTTGATCTTCAATGGAAAGTGACCCTGAAAAATGGTTGGATTTATAATCCCGAGAAGTTAGTTCCCAGTGTTTATACTCTGCAATATCCCCCACAGAAATGTCAGAATATGTACGTAAAGTTGACTGGTGTCAAATACACAACACAATTCCCATGTCTTTGAGTAAACACTAACCTTCTGTTCCATAAGTAATGTGTTTGTAGGGATTGCTGCAAATGCCTTGTAGCTTGTCTTGATCTTGTATTGCTAAAAGGGTAAACCAGAAAGCAGGAAGAGAAGTAAAACAGGGTAGAAGAGGAAGAGAGGGATTGTGGGAAGAGAGGGGGAAAGTACGACAGAATGAAAGACAATTCCAATTGTCTTGCAGACATGTAGCAACAATACAATGCTTACGTATTACCTAGGAAAGCTATTTCTTAACATCTAGTGCTTCTGTTAAGATCTTAAAGGACTGTAATGTGCATCTTTTGCTTTTAGGAATGAAGTAGGGCAAAGTAAATTCTCTGTAACAGCTTATAACTTCCGAAGTGATTTTGACTACTTTCTGTTGACTACTATCCTTAAATTAAGATCTAGAGAGGCTGTGAAGTTTTTCCAAATTTGCTTGTGATTTGATAAGATGATGCACAGCTACTTCTACAAGTACATGCACTTCAACAACTGCTGCTGTGCAGTCTTATCCTGGACCACTATGTCAGAGGGATTTCTGTGATTTGCTTTAATGAAACTGATTAGGATCCTTAAATGCTGAATTACTTGTATGAGTGGATAGATAATTTAAGTCCTGTCATAGCTTTTCATCTCCTGCATAACTCTACCACTCAAACAAATACTTCAAAGTAACTGTAGGAACTTTCACATTCTTACCAAGCATATAGGACTGGCAATCTAAATCATACAAAATGTATGGGGTTCTATATAAAAAAATCTAAAATTAGCCTTAAGAATTATTATTTTAAAACAATTTATACGTTAGACTGTTTTAGCTCACCAGTTATTTTTAACTCTTTAGAAACTGTACTTTTTATTTTTCCTTTCTAATTATGGAGGTTGAATTCAATAGTTTTAAAATTACTGATGGGATTCTTCTATATTACATGAGTTTAAGAGCTAGGATTCTTTACAAGATGATTCATCCATCTCAAAATTTGCATCTATCAAGGTAAAATAAAATCATTCTGTAAATATACCATATTTTTTCCATTAATATAATAGAATTGCCAAGTTGTGCTTGGACATTTAACTTTCAGATATCAAAAGTCACATGAGTTGGATCCTACCCTTTGGACATGTAGACAGCAACACTCTGCTATAAGTATGTGCATATTCATATATATATATATATATATATATGTACAAAATCTATATGCAGATAAGATATAAAATACTGCTCACTGAAGAAAAATGGAAAACCAAAACTCCAAGCATTAAAACTGCCATATCCACAAAATGTATCCTTGTTTGCTTATAATTGATATTCAATCAAGAAATTTATAAAATCACACATGCAAATGAAATGCAACATCTTTACTAGCCCACAGGCTTTTACATATGATGAGATGGGCATCATATATGATGAGAATACTGTGACCATTTTGAAGTTTTTGTACTGCCATATGAACTAAACAAAGACAGATCAGGTTGCTAAAATGTAAAATTTTCTATACCACTGGAAGGTGCTTTATTGCTTCCAGATACTGTAGAACCTGTGAGCAATGTGCTATTGTCACAGTGTCTGAGATGTGTGGAAAGTCTTTAATTCAGTTTCTCATCTGTATGAATATGTTAACTGACACATTAGTTCATGTTATTTAAAATTCTTATTCAATGCCTAATACATGTAATAATCTGGTTCACAAGAATCTAGCAGTATTTTTAAACAGTCATGGACAGTTAGGTCTGCTGGCTTGTACCACGGTCCAGTCAGAAGCAAACCTAATCCAATATCAAAGCTCAGGCAAATATCAGCCTGGGGAGTTTGAGAAGTAGCTTACTTTTCTTGCTCAAATGATCACCCAGGGCACCCACAGAGCTTTACAAAGTGTGCTAGACACGTACCTATACAGCCTTAAAATTGGCAACTAACCATGGTAGTGCAGAGCTCTTCAGGAGTAATATTTCTTGCTTTGTGGTAGGTTTTGCAGCTGTGCTGAGCTCCATATTGTTACAGTTTGTTCCCCAGCTGTTTTGGGCAGATCTACATGCATTCCTGTGCTACATTCAAATAGGAAAAATCAAAGAATATGTAGAAATGATACCTCATGAAACCACTGCAAAGAGCTTTCAAACAACAGCCAGAAGTTTTTATTCTAATCTGTTTCTGTGGAATCAGCAATTTTATGTGTCTCCACTCCATCCTACTGTTCATTTTTCTATATTAGATCCATGAGGAAACTATTAATGTGTCTGCAAAGTCCAGAGAGAGGGGGTTTTATTACCTTTAGTCACCAGAAGTTCACACTGATCTGTGGATTATGTTTATATTCACTCTGCAAAGCAGTCATATTGCTAAATCACTGGTGATCACAAATATATAAAACATGGGAAAACATATGTTTATATTTAAAAATGCAAACAGTTAAAGAAGTTCGTCGGTTATTCTTTGATTTGCATGAATCAATGCATGTATAGACATAGACATTTAAAAGCCCTCCATATTTTATAATAGCTTTGATATCATGCTAATGAAACAGTTTGATGCGAATACTGAAAAGTACAGCATATATCAAAATTCTGGTTTAATAGGTCTTGGTTTAATAGATGTCTCAACATCAACCACTGCTGAAGCAACATTAAGGTAGATAAATTACACATGCCGAAGTAAGTCAAGCATTTGTAGATGCTGTGCTTTTCCCTTGATATTCACTTAGCAAATTCATACATGCAAAAATTTTGTCATGCATTGACAGATCAGATGAAGCAACTTGCTTTTAGTCTAGTTCTGAAGCTCAGTTGACTGGCACTAAAGAGACCTAAATGCTACTTAGGATTTAAATGTTATGTCTCCTCAATATTTTCTCTTTTTTTAGTGGAAATATACTAGGATTTGAGGCTGTAGAGTTTTCAAAGAGCTTGGTACCATTAACAAATCAGTAAAGTTCGTTGTGCTGTGCCATAAACTAGGTATGAAAATAAATGAGAGCAGGAGGAAATGTGGGTGTTGAATGCACACTATTATTAACTGTAAATGAAATCTCAGCCTCATATTTTAAAGCCACAAGAGACCTTTCCTGCACTGAACACCCAGCTGCATTTGATTTACAGACTTCAGATCTTCTACATCCCTGGTGGAGCCAGCTTTGTTGGCATGATTAAAAACTGCACCCAGCTAACAGTCCAAGTCTGTTAAACTGCTGGACACTCTCACTGTCTCATGTGGTTCTGGGGCAGTTTCAAAGGTGCCACCATATAACATGATAAAGCAGGATTATCGGGGAAAGAGACAGTAGTGAAAACAGAAAGGGAGAAATAACCTCTGCAAATATAAACCTGCACAATAGCTCTGTGTCACAAGCAAAGACTTCCCTTATGCCAGAGACTCTCACAATGCTCATTGCACTGACTAGCAGAAACTGCAACTGCTTTGCAATCTGCAGGCTCAGTCATGCCTTTCAGTTTTGTCCCGGGGCTTTTTTCTTGGAATTTCTACAATTTCATTTGTCTTTGTGATTCATTAAGTAATACTGACAGGGTGTAGCGACACCGTACAGCTGTGCTTGGCACAACAGTTCCTCTTGGGTTGTTTGATTTTTAAAAGAACTATTCATGACAATTGCTACTTTGTGCTGATCTAAACCTCTCATTTTCAATTAACATTTTCCAAGCAGTTCAAGTCACCCTGCCATGGCCAAGCTGTTAGGAACATATCTGACACAACTTGATCTGTCAGACCAGGCTGTAATTTTGTGCTGTGAACAAATACATCAATAAACTGTGATAGCCTTTCAGTGATGGGCAGAGCTCAGATATGAGCAAAATGAGGCAAAAAGGAAGCACAGTGCAGAGATAAGAAAAAAGAGGCTGGAAAGCCTTCTACATCCCTGATGTCTTCTAGCTCTTCATTTTGCATAGCAGTTCCTTTTGTTTACACCTACCTGCTGCATGTTTTTTGATCAGCTTTCCTTTCCTCCCCTTTCTCATTCTTGAGACTTATCCTTAGGTTTAAAGCGTGACTGGTTCCCAAGCCCTCCTGCAGAAATCACTGTCATTGCTTATTCTCACTCCACTGGAGGAGGACAAACAGCGGGAGTGTGGCTGATCCACTGAGTGTGAGACTTTCATATTTGCAGTAGCTCATGTTGTAGGAAGATTGCTTTCTGGTTGGGTTTTTTTTCCCTCATGTCCTGTCTAGCACAACAAGATCAAAGTACAAACAAAAGAGAAGAAGCAAGAGACTGTCCTTGTCCTCTCCTTCTGGCTCTTGGCCCCAAAGTTCCTACTCAGGCTGGGCTCTGCTGTGCCTTTGGGCTGGTGAGTGCAGGCTTCTGGGGTGTGGGGAGGACAGGCAGGACAAGGTGTTTGGGAATCAGCTGTCACTGGAACAGCCAGTTCACATCAATCAGATTAGACTGCCTCTAGCTCAGCCCTGCACCTAAAATCACCAGATTTCTATTCCTTTCAGTGGGAATACGTATGGATTTACATTAACATGGATGCATAGAATGTGTTTAATGTTTAATTTTGACATACTACTGTTTCATGTGAGCTTCAAAAATAAGTGCACCAAATGTATATCAGGATCACTGTACACAAATCCAGTTTCAGCACTGTGTTCTCCCACTCATGAATAAAGTCTTTGATTTTTATGCTAAAGGATTCCTACAGCATCTTCTTCATAATATAGAACACATTGCTGCAATTTGATATGGTAATATTTGGTCTTCGCTATATTCGCTATCAATACAAAATCAGTTCCTTTTCAAACATTTTTCTTATGCAGCTCATTTATTTTACTAGCCTTGTGCAACACAGATGTGATTTTTTCTACAGGGAAAAAGAACTGTTAGAAAATAAGCATGCACTAAGAGTACCTTGGGTTTGATGTTTTCATGGTCAGGAGGCAGGGAAAAAGACTGTGGTGAAGTCAGCTCTCTGGGTCTTGATGGTAGTGTGCCTGATGACTTGTCTGAGACAGGAGATCTGCACTTTAACACAGGTGAGGTGGCAGACTGCTCAGGTCTTGGAGAGGAGGAATTAGACCTGTAACTTGTGTACACCAGTGAAGAATTAAGTTGCAGTGGATAGGAATTAAAATTACTGGTTTGTGGAACTGGTGGAGTAGAATGAGGTCTTGAGAGAGAACACTGCTCTGACGTGCTTGAAGGGGTAGGAGAGGAGACCCTTATCTCCTGAACAGACATTTGGGGTGAATCTGATTTAGGTCTAGAAGCTGGATGCAAAAGACTTGGGGAAGGAGATGTGTGTTTTTCTCTGGTGGGGGAGAATACACCACTAAGACTGGTAGAAGAAAGCAAAGGATATGACCGGCAGGTGAAAATGGGCGAGTAAGTGTGTACCCTCTGAGACTTCTGAGGTGTCCGGGACCTGGAAGCAGCATACTGCACCCCTCCTGGGGAAGGAGAGGTAGGGTGTGCATGGGAAGAGGGTGCTGGGGGATGAAGCGGAGGCAGTGTGGACTGCAAATCTGGAAAGGGAACTGATTTTCTATGGGAGAAGATGGGAGATGACACAGGACTTTGGGAATCCGGAGAAAGTGTTCTGCCTGGAACACGGCTTTTAGGAGAAAGGGACCCTGCCTGAGGGGTGGGATGAGATTTGGAGGGTAAAGACTGATGCTGAGACCACCCTGAAAGCCAGTGTTCCTCTCTACTGGGAAAATCTGGCCTTATAGGAGGACTTGAAACAGATTTCTTGGAGGTTGGAGAAGTTGTTTTGGACTTTTGATCTATTGCAAACATTGAAGAACTAAGGGGGCTAGGAGAAAATGTAGGACAAGAAGCAGGAGAAACTGGTCTTCGCTGGGAAGAGCCTGATCTTAAAATAGCAGTTAAGAGGGTCAGTCTGGTTGGCAGAGGGGATCTGGCTCTTGACTTCGCTAAATTTCCTCTAGATGACATTGGTGTGAAAGGCTCATTTATGCTACATATGGTAGAAGAGGAGCCATAAAGAGAGGGTGGAGACAAAGGTTTAGGGCTAGGACATAATGAATGTGTTATTACATGTACAGGGACAGGAGATAAAGCATTCAATCTTTTGGAAGAACTGGGGGATAAAGACTGAGCTGAAGATCCTTGAATTTCAGCTGAACGTGAAGGACCGGGTGAAAGACTTGGACTCTTTACTGGAACAGAGGATGTGGTGAAACCTCCCATTTTGCAAACACAGCCAGAGGTATAGAGACTTGATGTTTGTAGGTTATCATACAATTGAGGAGTGGAGTAACAACTGTCTGATGCAGAAGAGGATATTTTAGACACTGAAGGAGGTGAACTATGGGGAGCACAAGCAGACTGAAAGTACAGAGATGAATCTTGTTTAGAAAAACCAGTTGCTGGCTGCCAGTTGTTACGGGAGTCTTCCAACGAAGAGGCTTGATTCAAGTTAGCCTTGGCACCACATGCTACTTTCTGGTTAATTGGAGAAATTAAGTGGACAGCAGGTGGTTTAGAGGAAAGATGATCAGAGATGGAAAGAGTAGAAATTAACTGGAGAAAAAAGAAAAACAAAAATGTTAAAAGAGGTGAAACCTGAGAACTGTTAAGCACCCCACATTTCAGTCCTGTGGTCATGCATATAGTGTTTTCATTAGTACTGCTCTGCGGGTTAAAAGCACAAGGCTGTCTTAAATTCAGGGATATAGCCTGATGGATAAAACTCTCAGGGGAGGTGACAGACAAGTTGTGTGTTATTTTGTTCAGACCTCAGTTTTGTTGACATAAACAAGTTTCAAAGCTACCATATTTTTCATTTCAGGTAAAACTCAAGACAGTTGTACCATCAGTGTCCAGAGTCATGTGATAACTATTCACATTGTAGAATTACAACAGAAAGTAAGAAAAATGCAATATTGTCCCATCTCACTTAACCAATTCAGTGGAAATTTTCTGTAAATGAGATTCAAGTCAAGTACTCATTTTCTTACTCAGTAAATAACACCTTCTGAAGCACTATGATATAGGAACAAGAAATTTGCTCAGAATTACTTAAATCAGACATCCAGTTTGTTTTTCACTTTTCTTGTCATTCACAGAGCAATGCATTTGACAGTTTGCAGGCACATAAGAGTCCTTATCCCCTTCTCCACAGTCTTAGAATACACTAATAAAACAGTAATGAGCTCTTTCATGGGTGCCTTTTTTCTTAGGTCTATTCTAATTAAGATTTGTCAAAACTAATTAGATTGTACAAGTATATTATCAACCATTTATACAGTTTTATGCTTCTAAAGAAAGAAATTCTCTCAAAATCTTCCAAGTTCTTATAATGCTGATATTAAAAACTGGGGTATACACAATATGAATAGAGCATATCAATATGAAATAGTAAACTAATTCAACTGTAAAAACAAAAGCTTAGAAATTATCACCTAACTTTTGACTGAGCATTTTGAAGGCAAGGACATTTACTCTAATCCCTACAAACTTCATATAAATATAAACACACCTATTTATTTACTGTTTGATACTCTGAAAATATTATGCAATTATATAAAAGACAATTATACCATTTAGTTTCTACAGACATGACTTGTGCAATGCTGTGGCTCAGCTTATGAATTATAGTTTTTAATACAGATATCTTCCCTGTAAAATAAAGGAATTATTATGATGATTATGGTTATTATTTTTATGTCACATAGTATTGATACATCACAAAACAAAAAGTAGAACAAATCAAATAATAGTTTTAAATTGAGAGGAATATGTTGGAAGAATCTCTAACAGAAGAGCAAGACTTGAGACTTTAAGGGCTAACCTGTTGTAAAAAGCTAAATATGGCCTTTATATTTAGATCAGAACCCTATTAGGCCTTATAACTTAAAATGAGTTCTCCCTGCTAAATGATACTCTATAAATAGAAACCCTTGTAAACTGAAGATGCTATCTGTATAAGATAACGTCAGAAAAGCCAAAGCTATCCCTTGATTTATGGGAATAAAAGCCAACAATCAGAATGCCTTTACAACCACACTGATTTGACCTTATTTTATACATGCATTAAGGTGTCCCATTTTGAAGTGGAAAGCCAATAGATATATACAGGGCAAATATCAGAATATGAAAATTAATATCAATGATATTGTATCATAAATTCTATTGGATTAAGAAATTGTAACCCTATTTGAAAAAGCTGCTAATTAAGAACAAGAAAAAATATTGGAAAGTGAGAATAATTTACCAACATTTAATCATTCTGAAAAAATATTCTTAAATATGTCACAAAACATAAAATTATTTAACAAGTTAAAAAGCAGCATGGTAATACATCTGATTGGTAAACTAGAGTAGCCTCCTGAATTTAAAATGAGTTCTGGACATTGATCAGCTAACAAAGCAGAACAGGGGAATGAAATCTTTATTTCAAAATAAAATAGATTAATTTTCCTTACAAAGAAAATGGATTAAAAGAAAATAAGGAACTAATATGAAACTGCATAATGAAGGAGCAGGATGTGCAATGACTTCTAATTAATTAAAAATTAATAAGAAAGATTCATAAGCAGCTAGGAAAATATTCACGGTAGCAGATGATAAATTTGCTCCTGTGAGTATGATAAAGACATTTTGCAGCAGTTTGAACACCAGTGAACATTTATATCCTGAGATAATTAAGCCATTATTCAAGTCTTCTGAAAAGATTCTGCTGCTGTATTATAGTATTAACTACATCTATAGATGATCGCCCTCTTATTTACAGGATCAGAGAATCATAATCAAAGTTGTTTGGAAATGAATTCTTGAGGTCATCTGGTCCAGTCTCCTACTCAGAGCAAGGCTGTCACCAGCACCAGCAGATTAGGTCAGCTGTGGTTGCGTCTCATCAAGTACCTAAACCCCTAACATAGAGATGGCTCCAGCACCCCTGGGCAGCCTGCATCAGTGCTGCACCACCTCCCAGTGAGGAAGATTGTCCATGTGTCCGGCTGAGACTAGACCTACCATGCTTCAAATTACAGACATTGCTGTCTCATGTGCCACTGCAGAGAGGATTTTGGTCCTGTCATCTCTGTAACTGCCCTACAAGTAGTTGTGGGCTGTTTTAAGATGCCTCCTTGGCTGCGTCTTGGTATAAATCAATGAAGCCAGCCCTCTCGATCCCAGGTCATATGTGCCCCTGCTACACTTATGGCGTTGTGCTGAATCCCCATTCCCTTCTTCACGTCTCTTGAATTTGGGGCTGACTGGCCACCAAACTGAGCATGGTTTTACAGGTACAGCCTCACCAGTACGAATAGCTGAGATATAATGACTTGATCAGTGGAATTTGGTTTGCCCTCTTTTTTTTTTTTTTTCTCTGTTCAGTTTCTCTACTGAAGTTACTTCTGTAACTTCTGTAGTTGTACTGGATTAGTGCAGAGAGGGTGAATGAACAAAGCAGACTTGCTTTTCTTTGGTCTGTGATTCAACTGCAAGCCTTTTTCTCTTCCTAGGCTCACCAGAGATATATATTTCCTAAAAATGTATGAAGTTGAAATAGGTGTTGATATTACCTTAGGACAAAGGGATCAGGGAACTTGAAGAAGATCCTTATGCCTCATGGATGATGAACCCAGAAATGCGAAAGAGGTCATAGTTCTAGTATTGAGCCTTGCTCAGGAGATCTTTGGCACATTTGAAGTGGCAGAGCTGAGCTGGGTACAAGGCAAGTGGTCTTGTGAGATCACATTGCTTTGGAAGGGCACAAAAAAATGTGATTACTTATACCAACAAGGCCCTGAGACGTGCTGGTCAAAAAGGAAAAGAGGGAGTGTGACAAACTGAGGAGTAAAAAGGCAAAACTGTCTGAGAGCAGAACTGATTAGATGTAGACCTTGTCCTGGAGCTAGTTAGCCATGCTTTGATTTCCGTAGAATTTGATAATAGGACAAAAAATATTTCCTACCAAGCCTGTGACCTGAGAACCAGAAAGTCAGAAAGAAGCACTGGAGACTGTGAAAAACTTGACAAAATCTCTGGAGACTTGGGAAAGAAAGCTTAAAAAAGCTACAGGATATTATTATTTTGTGTATAGTCTTACAAAAAAATCCACCCAGTTTCTGTGACACCTTTTAGAGAAACCACCCACGTAAGCCTGGCAGAATCTGTACACTGAACACTGATGAAATAAATTTGTATTTCCCAAGGACAGTTATTCTTTTACAGGCTGCTTTCTCTACATGGATTTATCTGTGCCCTTATACATTCCTCAGGTAAAATTCCACTGACTTCACTGGGAGTTTTTCAGAAGAAATGGATATTTCATACCATTATGAATCCAAAACCAGAGTGTATTTATAATTCACAGTTTCCTCAATCAAAAATTCACACTGAATTTGATGAAAAATGAAGTACCACAAATATTTCAACACAAGATAAGAAGTCCTATTCATTTTCAGAGACAAAGTAGCCATGCTTAAATCTTATTTTTTTGAAGTATCAATGAAGAATTGCATTTTCAAATGATGAAAAGCCTGTCGAGTTCAAAAAAAAAAAATGTCTGAATTTATTCCATGTATGAAGGATATCGCGATTTTGCTAGCGGTAGAGATTTCCTCTGCTTATACACCCTTGAAAACCATCCATGTTCTTTCCAAGATGGGAGACATTAACTTTTCATGCAGCAAACTGTATTGATGCATTTTGAAAATGAAACATTTTAAAGACCCTTTTTAAATTGTCCCAGTGACAACTTAAAATTTAAATAAATCAATAAATGTACCCTAAAAATATCAGCATAAAAAGGGCCTTTCATATTCATTAGTTCTTTGCACTTGTGTAAAGTCAGTGCTAACTAACAATCAGAATAATGGATTATTTTTTTTTTGCAGCCTCTTTACCATAAAGGGTTGCAGCAGGTGCTGAAAACAAAAACCGATGCCACCAATTCAAATAATCTACAGGCTCCACTGATTTCAGTCCATTTAGACTAGCTAGGAATCTAAAATCTTCTGACTAACTTGCTGTGAGATGAGCTGCTCTTAAAGGAAAGAACAAAGGGTCTGCATTACCTGTTCCATGTGTACACCAAAGCCATGGAGAGAGGCAGCAAGTCAGAAGGGCTGGGAAACTACAGTACAAAAGTGACAGGAACGGCCAACAAAAATGCTAATTAAAAAATAAATTGGCCAAGTTGCTTTACAAAGTGACTCATTGTCCGTGTCCTGAAAGCTTTAGTAAGCAAAGGTTAGCTCTGTAGTTTAACAAACAGGTTACCTGATGTTTTTGCAGATCAGCAGTGCTGTGGGAAAGTGCAGCACCTGGAACGTGGCCCTCTCCGGGAGGTTTCCCTGCCCCAATTCCAGGGGAAACTTGGGATGTGGTCAGCAGCTGAGCGCTGATGGGACCATAGCCATTGGAAGGTCGAAGAGCGTTGTTCGAGGCAGCAGCTACTTCATCTTCTTCACCGGAGTCCGTAATCAGGATAAACTCAGCCTTAAAAAGGTCATTCTCCTGCATTTCTCCTTTGTTCAAATTACACCCCAGGGACTGGAAAACTGTTTGGATGCTGTCTGTATGGACGGCCGACACACAGTCTTCTCTGGCCCCACTCTTTAAGACCAGTTCACCAGAGACTGCATTAGACTGCAAAAGATACAAGGAAAAAAATCCCAGTTAGCTGCATTTTATCTGTGCTTCCCGAAATGCAAAGTATTTTTGACTTGCAGTGGTGGGTGTCAGTGCACTACCAAAGGTGCAGAGGGGAAATGGAATTTGGCCATCAGCACCCAGCAGAAACAATCTGCCCAGGGATCACCCCACTTCCAGCTACCCAGCCAACGTTACAGGGCTTCTTTCCCAGCATCTCACAGACCAACAGAGGACTCTGGACACAGCAGTGGCCCAAGCCTGGGGCTGGTGCAGGAACCGAACAGGAGGGTGCAGTCAAGCCAAATGAGCCATCAGAACAGACTATGCCTGACACGATGGGAAGGCATCCCAACCGTGGGATCCACAGGAGCAGACAATGCTCCTCAGAGGAGTCTGACAGAAAAATCTGGGACAAAACTTATACATATTAATGAAGAAACAAAGGCCTTTATGCCAGGGCATCCTCTGAAGACAGCAGACAAAGAATCTGAGGTCAGAGAGCTTTACTGTATCTTCAAGCTTGTCAACACAGGCTACAATTGTTCTTCGTATTTTCTGCAATTTCCACTCCCATTGTGTAACTTCTCAAGCATGCTTTGGATGAGAGTGGGAGTAGTGCAAGCTGGGCATGTGACACATCACAAAATCGTTCCATATTGAAACTGCTAAGGTAAGTTATATTTCTCTTGCTGCAGGAATCAGGTGAAAGGACAGGAATATTGTGGACTGCAAGAGAAAGAATGTAGAATCATAGAATCATAGAATCGTTAGTGTTGGAAAGGACCTTAAGATCATCTAGTTCCAACCTCCCTGCCATAAGCAGGTACACCCCACATTAAACCATGCCTCCCAAGGCTTCGTCCAACCTGGCCTTAAACACTGCCAGGGATAGAGCACTCACAGCTTCCTTGGGCAACCCATTCCAGTGCCTCACCACCCTAACAGTAAAGAATTTCTTCCTTATATCC
>JBCJKH010034813.1:6906-32870 GCA_039877255.1 Loriculus beryllinus
AAAACAAGTTTGAAAAAAAAAAAAAAAAAAGGAGGATGTCTGAGGTCTTCTTTCTTGTTCTTGTCCAAAATATATTAAAATCAGTTTACATTAATGGATGACAGCAATTTTCTTTCACCTGACTTTTCGGTCTCTAACTTTTAGGCCTCTCTCATTGCTTTAACATGTGACAGGACAGCTTCCCTGTTTTGAGTAGGTGTGTCTTACAAAGCCCAGTGGATTGTTTTGGGGTTTTATTCAGTGACTTGGAAGAACATGAGATTTACATATCTTTTTGTCTATGTACTTGTAAAGTCAGTGAATGTCACACTGAAATCTAGGACGTATATAGGAAACCTTGTGAGGATTTCTATAATTTACAAAGCTCCCCCATTATAGATAACATTCAATGTCCTCTATAAACTTTATGTTAGTGCACTTTTAATTCCATCAAAGCTAAATTTAACCTATTGTATCTGAAAGCTAGTACGGTAACTACAACAGTAACTTGACACAGAAAGAGTATGCCTATGAGGAAACCACTGTCACCTACCCCAAGGCTGAATCCAAATTACTGCTTGCAGACTATATCTGTGGCTAAAAATGAATATTTAGCAAATATTAATTTGAACTAGAACTTTTTGTACAATTGTTCTGACCTTTGCACAGATCTGAGCCTTGAAGGGGAAACAGAAAGATTAAGGAGAGCCAAAAATCATGCCTACACTGTTGATTCAGATTTGGTAACTTCTATAGGTAATCTGTTGATTCAGATTTGGTAACTTTGACGTACAAAGATGGAGAAAGCTATTGTTACAGCCAGATTAAATAATGAAGAGATAAAGCTCTAATATTTAGCTGTACTCTAGGGAAGAAAGTTGGTAGTAGAGAGCAGAATACTTCCATCAAAACAGTCCTTAAATGAAGTGTATCTTCAAGGTTAAATGTCATTATACTTCCTTTATATTTAACTCTGGAAATCCTATTTGAACACGCTAGATTATTCTCAGTGACTCCAGAGCATAAATTAATGTCATGCATTATGGAATAATTCTGATGTAGGTGTAGTAGCATCACTGCAGTGTAGAAGACAAAAGCACGTTTAGTGAGAAAAACGTACCACACCAAATGAGGTTCTTAAATGGTTTTGAGTATACATTTACTGTTTGAAATGAAGAATATGTATGTCCAAATCCAGAAATGAAATACCTTAGAATGTGATTAACTCATTACCCTTAAAAGAAACAAAGGAGCAAACCCCACAGATTATTTATTGTCACAATCTGCTTTAAGAAGTGGATTTTCAAGCATTATATATGTCTTAGTCCTGTCAGCTGGCAGAGCTCAGCATTGGTCTGGCTATACTGAGTTTATATCATTTGCAGCTTCGAAGCTTCCGCTACACTGCTTTGACTCACCTGCCTTACACGTTATACAACATCCTTGCAGGCAACCATCCAAGTTTCAACCCATCTCTACAAACCCTCCTTAATGAAAAAAGAGAATGCTGCCTCTGTTGAATAGGCCTGGGCTTGCTGAAATTTCATCAGTTGAAACAGCCCTGTGTTTTCATTGGAAATATGTAAGAGGGATTACAGTTTGGGAATGATACAGTTGCAGAGCCAACAAGGTACTAAGGCTATCACGTGAACCATATGCACAACTTCAGACTGGGCTGATCCTGAGGTAATATACAGTTTTTTAAGCCACCTTCACTTAGACTTAATTCCGTATTAAGCCACTGTAACCTAGTGGCCTTTGAGCACACACTTGTACTCTCCAAGGAAGGAAGAATTTGTTCCTGGCAATTAACTAGTTACCTGGTTGCCCTACAAATTTCCTTTTATGCACAGTGTTATTTACAAAAGCCTTATGAGAAGTTCACCCTTCCAGATCAAAAAATCCTTCTGCATGATGACAGCACCATCTTTCTTGTCCTTTCTATACCTCAGGCTCTAAAGTCTATGTACTTGCTTGGAGTACACCCTAATAAATCCTCAGATGTAAAACCTAAAACCACTGGATATGAAGCATGCTAGTTGCTGAAGTGAGACACAAGAAATCAATGTCAAGGAGAAGCAGAGACACTGAGGAGAATATAAACTTCTTTTGTTCTCATATGGCAGAGTCAAAAATTTAAATGGTAGCAAAAGGTAAATGGACGACCTTGGATGTTGATGTGCATCCAGCTTTGATGTAAATTAAAAGCACATTCAAGATCAGAGATGTCAGAATTATTTCCCATTGTCTGCAGTCTTGCAACAACTGCTGCATGACCAGTTGCTTCTACTCCACACTTATCTTTGCACTAAGTAACCAAGTCAAAGAAACAAAGGTGCAAACTGATCTGGGGACAAATAAAATTCTAAATCTATCTTTCAGCCTACCTACGCATTCAAAACAACAAACTTAGCTATGAGTAATGAGTGAGGGAAAGCGAAAACAGCTAGAATTGTCTTATTTAGAAGGTCCTACACTAGATTGCAATTTCAGGTTTCTGAAAAATTATCTGAATCTCCAAAACCATTATCTTTCTCAATAAGTAAACTGCCATGATAAAGCATACAACACTACATCTAAATCCATGGTTAATTCATAAGGATGGTTGGCCATAGCCAGCAGATCTCCTCTATACTGCTAATCTCCATGACAACTGAAGTTTATCAATACAGATCAAAATTAGGATATTCACTTTGATGAAGTTCAGGGGCTTCAGAAACACATTTGAGGTCATTACCCCATTTTCTTTATGAAAGCTACCTTATTTTTGTTAATCACTAAACTTGAATGCATGGCAACAGATTACAGAAAATTCAGTTAACTGTAGTCAGTTTTATATTAAGGTAAGAATTTATATTGTGCACATTGCTAAAGTATTTATGGTATTTTAGAAAGCAATGCTGGAACAAATTTAGCTGTATCTAGCATTTCAGACAGTACATGTGTAGGCAAAGATCTATATTTACACACGTACAGAGCAAACATTTACATATAAATCATGCTGACTCAAGCCAACAGGTGTTATTGAGTGCTGTTCCATACCAGTTATGGCAACCAAGCCATGATGTTTTATGCTTTGAAAGTCATTTAGGTCTGAAATATCTAGCTATATGCCAGTAATATATCAATAGGAATTCATTCTAGCCTTTTTTTGTGCCTAAACCTCCTTGGAAAAAGGGTTAACCCAACCCTTGATAGAACAGTTGACAGTACCTCAATCTTTGAATTACTATTTTTTCTTAAAAAAACACATGAAGGAATATGTCTATTAAAAGAACAACACTGTTGAATATAACATGGCACTGTTCTCTCCCTCACTAACCTGCACACCTCCTTAATCTTTCCAGAAAAGGACCATCTATTAAGTGTCTTCTCTTTTAATGCAAACACACTCTTTTCTAGCTTGGGGCTTGCTCTTGTAACAGATAGGGAAAAAAGGCTGTGTTTTGTTGATTTAGGACACAATCTATGTACAACATTGTTTTCTAAAACTGCCACAGAGCAGTGGAATTTTTAAGTCACCATTGGAGAATTGTTGAGCACAAAACTTAGGCAGCTTTCAAAAAATGTCAGCTAGACCATAAATCACACATAAATCAGTGTTGTATCTTTTCCTCTGTCCATACATCCACTGAAGTCATAAAATTGCCAACAAAAATAGCTTACAGCAAAGTGCACAAATACTGTTTAAAGACAGTCATCCCATTTTTCATTACTATTTCAAATAGAAAACAGCAGGAGTCAGCCTCCATCATACACACATCACCTGTGCACGAAAAGGCATGATGAACTTACATTCTAACCACCTTCTAAGGATTTTGAAATAAAAGTATTTACATTGCATTCATCACAGATGATCTTGTAACCATAAGAAACAAGCAGGTAATCAAAACCGGACCCTGTCAAAGTTCCAGTAAAGCACTTGCATATCATTGGAAATGGATGGAATTTTCTCTAAAAATATTAATTTACTTTTCTGGAATATCCTTCCAAGAAGTGGCCCAGAAAATAACAAAGCCACATTCAAAGTGAACACAGTTTTAGGTCTGATCTCATTATCACTGTAAGAATGCAAAAGATGCATACTGAATGAAAGTACAGTGTTTAGGTTATGAAGCTAGATTTGACAGCCAAAGATGTATGTTTATGTTTCTCTACTTGCTACCAGCATTGAGGGGTGGAATTTGAGTAGCCCCCCTTTGTGCTAGCTGTTCAACAGGAATAATAGCTCACAGGAACATTATAAACCCACTAATTATTTTGTGCTGTTTAATTTTACAATAGTTGAGACCACAGAAAATCTGTAGATAGATAATCGAAAGCTTTTCAATTACCTTATCTGAAAATAAATAAATCTCTGTGTAATTATATTCTTGTTGTTTATGGTACATAGACTACATGATTTCACATTCTTAACAAGTACACTCTTTTTTTTTTTTTTTTTTTCTCAATTCCTAACTGAAAAGATTTGGTACAGATTAGTATCTACCTCCCCAAAAAATAATCAAAACAGAAACCAAAAACTCCTCAAACCAACATCTAAAACAATAATTTGTCTTGGGAAATGTAAAGAAAAAGTATAGTAGTTGTGAATTCAAACTTCAAATAAATCCATCAAGAATTAGTGTCAATCAAAGTAGCAATCACGTACTCTCCTATCATCTCTTAGATATGAGAACTAGGTCCTTGCTGATCATGTACTGATGCCACATGATCGTCTGTGTTTTCCATTGTATTTTCTTGTGGTAGTGAAGGATTAGCTCAGAGAAATGAGTTCCTTTCATTGCTGGATTAGTGGGCATTGCAGTACTCAACTGATATTACCTGGGGTTAAGAAATTAAAGTGCCATACTAAAGAATATACTGGTCATCAAACATCAGCCATTTTCTTCTCAGAAATGAGACTTTTGGCATAAAGACCCTGTCAATAGTAATTAGTGCTGGCAGTCTGAGCACTTGCAGCAAGACAAAGCGGTAGCAGAATGAATCACTGGGTGTCCAGTGACTTTGTAGGTGAACTGTAGAGGAGTGTTGTTTACCAAAACATTTGTGTTACAACATTGCTTTTCCTGCCCTAACCCTCTAGGTTGCATCGTATGTAAAATCATACCTACCTATGATATATGCCATGTTTCTCCTTTCTTTCCAGCAAGATGCTGATTGGAGGAATGACGTAGACCTGAATTAGCTAGATATATGTGGGGTTTATTTTCTTTTCATGGAGTTTTCAACATGTGATACAAAATTTATGAAGAATCTGTTAAAGCAAGAGCAGAAACAAGCTTCCCCACCAAAATTACACTAAAGATAAACTGGAAATAATAATAATAATAATAATAATAAAAAATCAGTTAAATGTGTTTGATCCATGAAACAAATGAAAAAACAAAGACTTGATGGAGATGTGTGGGCCCTTTTAATCTCAAGGGTTATTCCAGCATGCACCTACATCATGCGTACCTACTGTAGTGGTTTATGGTAGTGATACTGTTAAGATGATATTCTGTCCATAAAAAATCTTTTTGTAGTGCAACAAAGCTCATGAAAATAACAGTGTGGATATAAGCTTTGCGTTGGCATTTCTATGGGAATATGTTTTTTTTGGGGGGTGAACGTACTCCCTCTACAATAACTTGACTAAAACCAGAATCCTTGAAAGCAGATTCTGACATACCATATTATACACCATCGGCTGGATTTCTCATGGGAAAAACAGTGAAGCCTTGCCAGATCAATTTATTATGTTTCCAAAAATTCCAGACAGGGAACTGATATATGATCCATGCAAAAATCATACATCTGATGTGACACATCATGTGCTGAACCAGCCATAATAGGGTTGTGAATGTTGTTTCCAGTTGCCAGAACTGTGAGTGCACAATAGATTAATGAACTTCTGATGTGGTGTTACTTGGCTCTCATCACATATCACACAGTGTCCCTAAATAACCTACTACTACTTCAAAATATTTACATACTGTGCAATTGAAGATTGCTAACAATCAGGTAGTATTTTCTGTCTAGAAGCATGTTCAGTAAAATTTAACTGGATGGAATATAGTGGAACAAATACAAGACACTGTCATTTGTCCTCTAGGATTAAATACGTCATGTCTATAATCATGGAACATTACAATAGTTTATGCAATTCATTCACCGGGTTGGGTGAAAAACCTTTCTGAACTATGAAAATAGTTGTCTTAATTACATGAAGAATACAACCAATAACTCTTTATGCTTCTTCACCACCAGAAGATCTTTCTCAGAACTTCTCACTAAGATAAAAATTTGTTGAATTTGTATTACTGATCTTGCTTTGGTTTCATGCTTAATTTGGTGGAATTATTCAGGACTGACAAAAGATTAACTGAAGCCAGAACATGGTTCAAGAAACCATGTCTTTGTTATGCCCTTTGGCAGTTTACTTCTAGCACTATGAAGTAATGATTATGATGACTATTAGGAGGAAATATGAAAGTTGATTTAGGCTCTCAGGAAAAAAAACCGAAAAGAATCATAAAATTAAAATTCACCTTTAAGAGTGGCTTTCACTGCCTTTTGAATTCCTACCTCATTAATAATATTTTTTGATGAATCTAGCCCCCATTCATTTCAGCCATATGGAGGAGTTTCTATTGAAAACATCAGTGAAAGAAAGATTGAATTATTGTTCTCTCAGAATCTGACATGTTTTGAGCTGTTCAGTCTGAAATGGGATGAGCAGCATGCGGGCAGCTTTGAAGAGGAGCTAAATGTGTGAAGAAATACCTGTTAGGCATGAGACTGGTAATGAATGACCAAACATACAAGCTGATAAAGTTGAGGTTTATAATCACTAAAGCATTTGACTGCCACAGAAAATTGTTAGGAAACAGCTACGTGTTTCCAAGTTTTTGACAGCCAAAAGACAAAGGCTATTGCATATAATGATCCTCAGGTTATTTAGAGAGAAAGTCAGAATTTTTATGAGAGTAAAGCCCTCATTATTGTGGTGCAAATTCTACAAATTATTTTTTGTTTTTTAAAAGCAAGTTTTACATTCTCTAGTGGCTGCAGTATGTTAATTAATCATTAGCTCCCCAGTAGTGCACTATTCTGTTGTGCTCCTGTCATAGCTCACAGCTAACTTCAGTAGTGGTAATTTTTAATTATGAATGTGCAGTAGTAACAATATATAATTAATCTTTGAATTCAAGCACATCCCAAGGCTTTTAAAGTCAAATACAGGTTTAAGTGATTTGCAGAACCATGACCATAATATCTGCAAAATAAAACTGGAGGTAGATTTTCCTAACAGCAATAATGAAAAAAATCCCAACACATTAAAAGGACCTGAATGAAAACATATACCATGCATATAAGAAAATAAGTCCTACTCAAAGTCAATAGCAAGATATGGGGTCTTTTATTTTCTTTTTCGATGATGAAGATCCTGGCTAAAGGATTATTCCAAAAAGTGGAAGGCTGATACTAGAATAAATCTCAATCGCTGGTGCAGACACCATATACTGCCTTCAGAAATAGTCTGATCTTCGTCAACCACAACTACTCTGTCTCATGAACTAAAGGCAAAGTATTTACATATGTTGTGGAATAAAAACCTGGATGGAGAATTTGGTCTAATGGAATGACATTTCATACTTTTAAATAGCAAAATAGGAAGTGAAAAATGCTTAATGTGGACCACAATCTAAATGTCACAAAGATTTCAATATGGTGACATAACCATACTATGATCTATCTTTTTCCTTCATTACAACAGCTGTCCTTTTACAGGATACATGTGCACAAATATTGAGTATGTCTGGTGTCTATCTGCAGATTTATTAATTTCATTTCTTTTTATCATGTCAGCATGACTTTCCTGTTGTTGAATCTGTTTGGATAAACAACACTCCATAACACGTACATAAATGCAAGATCAATTTATACACACCCATTTATAAAGTTGCAAAAAAATATGAAAAATAATGGCAGCAAATGAAACAAAAAATACGATGTTTTCTCTTGGTTTTGGTGGCTAACTATACACATAGGAAAAATATCAGTAAAACCCAGTCACCATATTGATCAAAAATGAAAATTATGATGTTTCATAATCTATTTAAATCATTGGAGTCTATGGCATGCTTTGCTTCATATGTGAAAGATGTGCAGCAGATACTAAACATGCACATAGCAGGTTGTAATCAGAACTAGCTCTGCACATCTATGGTATTAATTACAATCGAAGATTCAGTGGATGTCTTCCCAGCAGCACATACATGGGAAATCTTCACGCAAGCCCTAGGCAAACCATGCATGCAATTAACCTATTCACTACACTTTCTCCTGAGATTTAATTCTGAGATATATATGCCTGCAGAATGAATTTAAAGTTCTATTTTTGTCTGTGGAGCAAGCTTCAAGGGCAGTACTTTCAGTAAGTGAATGTCTGATTATAGACATGAAAAAGCGATGCATAAAATCTTATTATTTTGTAATGTGGAAATGTAAACAAGGCAATAGGAAAGAAGAGCAGAAAAATAACAGCTGGAGGACATAGTTTCCCCTTAAAATTGGCATTTAGGTGGATGATGTCATTATACTATGAGTCGGGTTACTGAAAGTAAAGGTGATCACTGAATAGTGTTCTAAGGAAGTACTATTAAATATGCATCTCCTACTTTACCCTGACATGTTTTATTTTTATTTAAGATTCATATGACTTGCCTTTTTTTTTTCCACCAGGAATCCAGTGATAAATCAAAAATCCTTACCTATATTTGTGAGTGCTAGAAAACACTAGAGTTCACAAAAAGAAATAAAAGCAAATGTTCATGGTGTTTAGGCTGAAAAGCGAAGAAAAATGTGCTGCCACACATCCTAGTTATTAAAAACAATTATATAATTTTTGTATGGAGAATGACTGCATGAACTTAAACTGGGGATGATGACCATTTCAAGGGGCCAGCATCTGTCTTCTAATAAGGTGGAAACTAAAAGAACTGGTTTTAAACTGGTTTTAAACTGGTTTTTAACTGGTTTTAAAAAAACTGTAAATCACAAAGTTTTAAAACTTCTAAAGGAAATTTTTAGGATTTGTTGGGCATGTTTAAGCCATTCTAGGTATGGAGGGGAATTGTTTAGCTTAAGTGGAATGCACTCATGGTTACAAGGAACATGAGCAAAAGCAGTTTTAAGAGATCTTCCTAAATTAGAATTCAACACTAAGTTAATTAAATCTTTCTGCCCAATCTCATTGCTTTCAGTGAATTTTGGACGATGTCCCTGGAATGTATGAAGCACAGCAGGTTGCCCCATGAGTATGATCATATTTATACCTGATCAGTATCCTAACTTCCAGATAACTGACCTGTAAAGTTTTGATTTTGTGCTTTGGTTTTGGTTTTTTTATTCTTGTATTTATGCTTATTTTCTAGGACTTCTAAAGAAAGGCTAAAACTGCCATTAAAATGCACTTCAGTGGCATTTGAATTTTTTAAAAAAAGTAAAAATCAACCAAAGAAATTTAATAGATACTGTAACTCTTTTTGAAAATCAAATTAGTTCAGCTAAGGTGTCTTTTTGACTTTGTCTTTTTTTCCTATGTGTATATTAGAAAACTAAATTGATTACTGCTTTATTTGTACTTACAAGTAAATGCTGGATTCATTGCCCCCAATATCAGGTGATTGGAGTTTCTGCACAAGTATCACAATTATGCCAATAAAAAGAACAAAGTTTATCTAGGGAAAAAGAAAGGAAAAAATTATGACAATTATATATTTTTTTTAAGTATGAGAATGAGACATTCCCAGTGACTTGCTAGCTCCATTGCGTTATACAAACTGCAGCCTAAGAAGTTCCATAGGGTCAGGAGTACTAGGATAAATTTACAAGGGTCTTTTTGCCCCTTGCAGCAGCTTGCAGAATTTCTTCAGTCCCAAGCACCAGATTAGATAATCATAAGCTAAAAGGTTTCAACATTTGTCATTATCAACCAGCGCAAAGAATAAAAGGAAAGATCTCTGTGTATCAAAACCATATAGTAAAATTTTCAGCAATAAAATCATCTTTAACTCTCATCCTCTGAACTAAGGCACTTCTCAGTTTAACAGTATCCATTAGTCACAATTCCGTGTCTTCCCTTTCCTGAAAATCCCATGTTGTGTCATTTTCCCTCTGCTTGACTGAATCTGGACCAAGATGAGATGACTTCTAATGATTCTGGGAGGGGAGCTAGGGGCTGGAAGACATGGGCATAAATGTTCATTTTCATGTCTTTTATGTCATTCTGGGCTTCTTCTCCTTTATCAAATCATGCAATTGCAGATATAGTTTTAAAAATTTGGAGATTAATAAAATTGGTTTACTTCAATACTTCGGCTACAGATTTGGCTGTGACCAATTCCATTGCTTCTTAATGCCAGATGAAAACATTGGGAAATTAAAGCTGGTCCCTTATTCAATATTTTACTCCTGTAAAATATTATGTGCATCTCTTTCAGAAGAATTTTCTATCTGATCTGAGGACTACAAATGAATGGGGAAGCCTAGTCATCCCTTACTTGTTGCTTGAATCATTTATGCTTTCAACAGAAACCAGGTATAGCTAATACCCCAAAGACAGAATGTGATCCTTTACAGAATATGCTGTAAAGAGTGGTGATTCACATACATCAATGTCACAAAAACCCCAACCATTTTGATACCCTTCAGTATAATTAGCTGAATTATCTTTAATGTGTCTGAAGGTTACCGTACTTTAGAAAGCTGTTCAAATACTTGAAAGGAGAAGCAAACCTGATGAATGACACCTGCGTGTAGACAGGTGCTTGTAAGCAGGATGTCTAAATGCCAACAAAAGTCAATGAATACTTGTCCAGTGCTGTCACTGGAGTATGGAGAGAAACTTGGCATGCCGAGATTTAGACACCTATACGTGGTAAGCCAAACCGCTTTTCAGATGACTAACTATATTGTCTAGTGACTCAATTACACTTCCTTATTGGAGGAGCCCAACATCATTTTAAAATTCCCATATTCTTTTGCAGAAGCAGCTGGAGCCCAAGCAGGCACTTTAGAACCTCTCAGCGATCCATGCACAGGTATTTAGCATCATTTGAGTAAAATTCAAGACCTCCATCAACTATAGGGTTCTTAACTACCTTCTTGACAACTGAGAATCTTGTACTATGTTCTCCATACTATTATAAAGCTAATATTAGATAAATAAATATAGCTGTGAAATGAATACCATTCAAGAGACACAATCCAGTTTCCTAGTCACTGGCATCTAGTATTGTTTTATGGCCTGTATTATCCTATTTAGCCTTCAGCTGTCACAGCAAGTGTGACAGAATACTCACACATCCTATGTCATATTTACCAGCCCCAGGCAAATGCTTCAATATGCTGTAGGGTCTTGTAGCATTTGGTATCTATGTTTAAGCAACAGAATAACTCCTTTTCTACAGGGTCTTTGCTTGCAGGCAGTGCTAAAGTTGTACTAAAACCTTATAACAGTGGAATTGTGGATGGCAAGTGGTGGACATTCAGACAAGCTGTCCATTAGTCCAGCACAGCTGATGCAGCATAGTCTGTAAAGCCATTTGAAGCTATTTACATTGGTTATTTGCCCTTAGAAGTGTTAATGAAGTGTCTCCTCCAAGTGTTACTTACCATAATTGATCCAACCACAGGACCCTTGATCACCCACCACAAGGCAGTGTTGTCATTCATGTCCCAGCAGCTGCAGAAGTTAATGAAAGAATGGGGTAGGAAAAGAAAAGGAAAGAGAAAGTTATAACAAGGATGTTAATAAACTTACAATAAATTTTAAGAGGTCAGAAAGTGGGAGATTAGTCTTGTAGCTAAATAATTTTATTTGAGTCCAATGGTAGCAGATCTTTATCCCTGCTGTAGCTTTCTTTCACAGGCTTTACCCAGCTTATCTGAAAACGAAAAAAGTATTTTTGTGGCAATTTAAATTGCACCTCTTACTAAAAAGAGTTTAGACATTTTGGAAAATGCCTTTATCTGTGAAATTGTCCCTTTAAGCTATCACCTCTGAGGAAGGGAAAAAAAGACAGGGACACCTCTAAGGTTAAGAGAAGGTTATTCCAAAGTTTTGTGTCTCAGATACTTTTCCAGACTTAACAGATATAAATGTTGGTTCCTGACCCTGGCATGTGGATTTTTACACATATCTAGTATACCAGAATGTACTAGAGACTGGTTGTATTCACATGTAAGAATGAATTTCCAGTCACAGGGCTGCAAGTCCTACCAAGGAGAGAGGATTCATCTGAGAAGGTTCAAGTCCTGGACAACAGCTGGAGTCACTCCCTTTTTTAAGCTTTTGGGGTGAGTGATGGTGAATAAAATGCCATTTCTACCTCAGCATTTAAAATCTTTCTTTGGATCCACCAAAGTATTCTGCAGAAGTTTATTCCATATAGGTGCATTTGGACATTCATTTGTAGAAAAAATAATTACAGGATCTATAAACATAATGTATTTTAACATCAGCATGTTATTTTTAAAGCTAGAAAAACAATAATGATGAAAAAAAGCTTATATCTCCTGTTACACCACAGCCCTCCTGCTACACTATTTTAAGTCATTAGGAATTTGATTGTCAGTTAAAATCTTCTTTTATTTGTCTCTGCTTTCTTTCCCCTACGTTTCCCTCTCAAAAACATAAAATCACAGAAAAATGTCTACTTTGTACCTGCACTTCCAAGAAGGAAGGTCTCCCTCCCACTAGGACAACAGCCAAAAGTCCCAGTAGCAGTTGTCATGGTACATTTCTTAGATGCCAAGAAAAATTTGAAAGAGCATACAGGAATAAAACACTCTTGATCTTATGAGACCTATGGAACTTCTGTGTCATTTAAGTAGTAGTCTGATAACATCTGGGGGGAGAGTGAAAATCTTTAAATGAAACTATACACATGTGTAAGTAAATGTGAGGAGGCAGAGCTAAAATTCCATCATCCAGGTACATTGTGAGAGAAATCCCAAACAGGTGAGTGATGTCTGGTTTAGAAATTTCAGTTGAACTTATATTTTCAGTTGAACAATATATTATTATATTTCAGTTGAACAGTATTTTACTGGATTCCCATAAAACCAACAATAAGCGTGTGTGTGGTACAGCTGGTGAGAAGAGAGAAAATTTAGAGACAGGGTGTCAAATTTGCACAGAATTACATACACTTGCTTCAGTCAACAAAGCCTAGAAACTTAAAATCCTCCAAAATCTATGGGGATAACGGCTGAGGTTTTCAAATGAAAAGTAATATTTCTGAGTTACCTCACTTTAGATGCCCAACAAAGTATTTGAAAGGGGACAAATGTTGCTTACATAATGTATGTTGTATGTATATATGTTGATAACTTTTCAGGTATCAATAACTGTATGCCACAAAAGCACCTAAACTCAACACTTATATTTTAAATTATTTGCATGCATTTATAAATTAGGTGTCTTCTTAGGGAAATTATCTACTATTTGCAGAGCTCAGCCTCTTTAAGATACACATTAAACCTACCCTGAAAGTCTTTAGTGTGTTGACCAATACTGGAAGAATCTGGGCAAATTCTAACACTGATCTAGCTGTACAAATAGGCATTGATGTATGGCAATTTGTCTATGTAGAAATGAGAAATGAGAATTACCTCTTCCAGTTCTAGTAATCTGTATTTACAGCTCGGACAACTATCCCAGGCTCTGGCTGGGACAAATAGACACTTGGAGGGTTTTTTTCCACACTCATGTATATTAAATTTGCAATCTGGGGTGATATATCATCCCCTACAAATCCCTATTGTTCTTAGACTTATTCCTCTCCTTTTACAGAATGTGTTCCCAGCACGCTTAATTTCCAATGCCTACTTTGTAGATGTCAACAAATCAGAACAAGCACACACAAAGGTTTTTTCAAGGACTTCTTGATCCAGCCACTGTGACATCTATAGGATGGATGTGGTGGAAGAAACACCACCTTCTCTTCAGATGAACATGACCAGAAGAAAAAAAAAAACAAAAACCAAAAAAACATTGCAGAACAGAACAGTCTGTCGTTATCAGCTAACAAGCTGTACTATACAAAGAGGCTCCCTGATTTCTTTCAAATGCATTGCTACAGCGGAGATCAGACACACAGGACTCTTTTTCATGATGGATGAAGGGAAGAGAGCCAGTGGACAGGGGGTGGGATGTGATTTCCATTTGAAAAGGCCAGGGTCTGATCTCTGGTACATCTCTGGTGTACACCTAGAATAACTCCATCTAATTCAGTAACACAGCTTTGAATAAACTGACAGTTGCATTTCTCTGCACAAACCTGTCCCTTCAGTGATATGAATCAGGAGCTGAAGTCAAGGAAGCTCTGCCAGACTTATAAGGAGCAAGCAGGAGGAGACTCAGACACAGAGTCTGTATTTTAGTCCATGCCTTTGCAACTGTGGTTTCCCAGTTCAGTAATTTCTGCAATGTTTTGAGGCTCAGGCTGGCTTTTCCCCCTCCCCCAGAACAATGCTTGCTGATTTTTAAAAAGTAACCACTAAGACTCTCAGCTAGAATCTGTCTGAACCTCTTGCATACTAAATAGCTTACCTAACTAAAAGAAAGGAGTTTTTCTGGGGTTTTGTTTGTGTTGTTTTTTCTTGTTCCTTCTGCAAGACATTCCTCCTACCCTCAAATCCAAAGACCATTTGGACTACTGAGATAAATTAATACACTTAAGAGCAGTGTTGTAATCATAATAATGACACAGCGGGGTGTTCTGGCTTGTTTTGCATGGAAATAAATGATTTAATTTGTATTAATGTCAAAATAGAACATTGGGTCAAAGCACTGGCAACCCCAGTCCAGGAAGGGCTTTATGTGCTTTCCAAAAAAAAAACCATGAGAGACAAGGATGAAGAAAACCTGACGAAACAGTCTTTGCAAATTCTGAATCCAGGTATCTCTGTCATAAGGTGAAATTCAAACATAATCCTAAGTCTCTCAGAAATGTGACTTGGAAAATAAAGGTGTCTTTCGTCCAGATCAAGGCTTTTAAAGAACCACTGTTGGATTTAAAAAAAAAAATATTCAATCATCCCCATCATTTCCAGCACTTTTCTAACATTTCACCAAGTTCAAACATAGCTGTTATGAAAAAAAACATTGCTGAGCTTGTGTTTTCAGGGTATACATACATGCCCATTCTTACCAGCTATATGTGCTGATCTATCAGACCAATCTATAGACTATTGAGATGTGCACGACCATCTCTGGGACCAGCTTTTCCTTCTTATCTTTTTTAAAAAAATACAGAATATTTGCAGGATTCTTCCTTACCAGAACAGAACAAATGGGTGGAATCCATCCCTTGAATTCTTTCATTCCATTTCCTCTTTTTTTAATTTCTTTTTTTTTCTACACAGAAGACAGGATGCATATTTCTGTCTCATCCCCATTCACTTCACTCACCAGGTTTGTTGAAAAAACTCTTTAAGGGAAAGCTAAACTTCTAATTGCTTTTGTAAATCAAAGCTCAGCAATGTCTTGTGCAGATTTCACTCATCTCATCAGATATCTGCAGTGATTTCTATAGCTGAGTTCATCACCTTCATCTTCCTACATAGTAAGTTGGAAAGGAGCAGACAATCAGAAGTGTGATTCACCTGACAGGTCTCTAGAGATAAACCATATCCTGGACTCCACTAATCTAACTGAGCAGGGAATGGAGGACTACTGGGTCAGCTGCATGTCTACAGGGTAGATGACTATATTTTCTACGAATTCCCCAGTGCAATAGGAGCATAAACAACAAACCATGGCTATTTATGCAGATGAACAGGAAAGTAAGTACTCTTGGTTGAACACTGGACCTAAACTATTTGCATACAAAAACCGGTGTCAGAAGTGGAAGAAGAAATTGTCCATGTCCTCTGATCACTGAACAACTGATTTCTATCTCATCCTTGCCATCGTGCTGAATGCATATGAAATGATTTTCCACTCAGCAATACCTACCCAGTATCATCAAAGTGGAGTCTCAGCACTGCCCAGACAGTGACACAAATTGTTGGGGTACCTGCAGAAGACAAGATGGTGATATTGTTAGTGGTCTAGACTGCTATTCAGCAAGAATAGACTGGTATTCAGCAAAGAGCACTTTTTGCAACCTCTCCACTGGCGTTTCATTTCTGAGAGCATTAGTGCATGAAAAAAAAAAATGCAATTCATAACATTAATTTAGAGCTCTAGAAATCTTCAGTCAGAAGATGGGCTGGTCTTGGTGGGATTGCAGAAGCAAAACTGATAACAGGAAATAATTATGTTGTTTCAAGTTATTTTTCAAGGTTGTTGCACTGCATCCTGTTGCATGAATAGTCAATCGTAGTCTGTACAAAATTAAAGCAGTGACATCAGCTTCCATGTCAACGGTTACTGTAATTATGCAATAATTGCAGAGTGGCAGATGTTAAGCTGTAATGGCATTATGGTATTCTTTGTATTCTTAAGTGGTTTTGTTGTAAATGCTTTGCATATATTGCATTTTCTCTGGTATTGTGTAAATAAATTATTTTGCTTTGCTTATTCAACCAAAACAACTCTGTAGAGGATAGTTTTCCTTTCCTCACAGGAATATTTCTTTCTCTTTTTCAGGAAAAAAAGGACAAAGCAAACACCAAAAAGAGAATATAGGGAGCAAGAATTTAATTTCTATTTCAAACATTTCTTTACTCTTTAAAAAATGCATGAAAAGTACAAATTAACTCAAACCAGTAAGAATCCACTGAGAAACCTGGACTTATTTTCCTTTCTAAAACACTAGAAGTGTTTTTTTCAGTGGAAATTGTTATAAAATAATGCAGTTTTGAAAGACAGTTCTGGGTAAGTTGGATCTACATTTTATGGAAAATAAAATCTTTGGCTAGGAAACTGCCTATATCTATTCAGGCACCACTGTAAAGATGAAGTGCTAAAACACAAACAAAAGAAAGACCTTGAAAACCCCAGCTTGCTGTGGTGAACAAGAGTGTCATAAGTTGACAGGAACAATTATGTTTCATACATTTTGCAAGGCTGTGTTGATGTCACATTAATTAGTCATTCAACTGATTCACTTAAGTGAGTCTCTGTCAAATCTCATATTCCCACTATCAGAAATAAAAATATCCCTGTTAGACCTAGGTGACAGATAAAGCACTTCTCCTTTAAAAAAGCACACAGAGGAATATTTGAAAGGAAAATGATAGAAAGAAATAAGATAACAGGCTTTGGGAAAAAGAAATCATGCATATTCAATTTAAATTGAAGTCTGCTTTTCTCATATGAGACTACCTAGAAAACATTGAGATTTCTGTGCACTTAACAGTTGCACAACAATAAAAATAGTATTTAAATATCAAACATGCGTCTTGTGCTAGCTGGTTTGCACTGATTTGCACTATATATTTTTTAATGATATGAATAGTGTTGCAGGTCTGAAAGATGGGAAGGAGAAAGAGCTAGACTAAATGTGTTATCAAAATATAGTTTAAAAAGCACATTCTAGATCAGTTTGGAGTTTTAAACCATTTTCTATATAAATATACATACATTCACTTTCTTTACATCAAAATGTATATATATATATATCTTCAGCACCTTCTTTTCTGCTTCTGAGTATCATTAGAAAACAGGAAGCCTCAAGGCTGTGTAGAGAGCTATTCTTGCTGACTGCTTGTGCCCTGAGTAAGGAGCAGGCATCTGGAGAGATCTCAGGAAGACAGCAGTCTATCCAGAGAATTTACAAGCATATTGTATATTTAAGAGGAAAAAATTGTCTGGATCAACACAGCCATATGGAGTTCTCATTAATCAAACAAGGACACTGATGTGCTCAGCATATTTTAAGAAACAGGTAAAGGACCAGATGCTGCAAAATTCTGAGCTCTTGCTTATTGTTGCTCCCATACAGATCCTTCCCCATCAGCTCTGAGCTGAGGGGCTGCTTTTGTCCTACAAACTTGAATCCAGAGTCTGGAAGTTTAAGGCATGTGGTTTACTCATAAGCATACAGGATTATCTTCAGATTATTTCAGAAGTATGTTTAAATATAAAAAATGAGTATAAACGTCTTAGATTATATTTAAAATGAATGCATTCTGCATTCATTATCTGACTTATGCACAGAAATGTCAGCAAAGAACTGTTTGATTTAACGTGTTACAGGATTCAATTTATCTTCAGAAGGCCAGGATGAAAAATAATTACACTGGTTATCATCGTGCAGCTGCCCTTTCTGAAACAAATCTCATTTCTTCACACTGCAAGCTTCAATTTCTCATTCAGGTAGAATAAGCATATGTGGATACCCTTTGGATAAATTTTCAATTTATCTATTATCTAGAAAAAAGACACAGATTAGGCTTTAGAAAATGGACTAGATTTAGCAGTGCAGATTTGATTAAGATGAAGAACTTGTCATCAAGATCGTATCTTGTGGAAGGAAATTATCAGTTGTGGACTACTTCTCTGGAAGAGATGTAGTGTCCTCCAGATTTCAATTCAATTCTATCCAGATAAAATAAAAGCACAAGATGGTTTGGTCTGCAGTGGTCCTTCTATACAAAGACTAAAAGTATATTTTGAAACTACATGTGGAAATATTAGATGGCTCTTGGAGTCGTCTTGCACACAGAGATGCATTTTAGACAAGAAATGTCACATACCCCAGCCAATAATAGTGTACCAGTAGAAATATCTCCTCTCTGGAAAAAAGGTTTCTACCAATAAAGTAAAAAGGTACAATCCCTCAATGAAAAGCCAGAAGTAGTTGGACATGACACAGTAGTGAAAGAACACCATCACTGCTTTGCATTCCACCTGCAGAGAATCAAGAAAAACAAAGTTACTTCTGTGTTGTTTCTACTCAACAGACAGAAAAAATGCTTTCAACTTCTGCAAATACCTTAGGTGAAAGGAACACAGCTGGGACTAATATTATATACTTTTAATAGTAAAGTTTTAAAAGCATGAGAAGAATGTGAGGTGCCACTTAGACAGCAAAGCTTGAAAGGGCAGGTAGCCAATTTTAGCAGTGGGAGATGGTCGAGGAGTGTTTGCAGATGGCTTGAGAATGTCTTGTGTTGGTGGGAGTTCACATTGTCAGTGAACACTAATTGTTAGATTTAAGCCCCTTTCCAAGGATTAAGTGCAGAGAAGAAAAGAATCCAGTTGTGTATTGAGAAACCTAATGAAGGATGTGAAATGGCAGGATGATTGTGGAAAGCCCTGAGAATGGGATCGGAAAGGATGCACCCTCCTGTGTGCAGCTGAGAATTGAACTTCCTTGCCATTTGAGAGTGGTGTCACTCAGGGACAGAAAATGAAAATAAGCATAAATGTAAAGAAAGCAGAGTGATTTACTGTAAAAAAATGAGAGAAGCTTTCATTCATTTACTGTGGGAGGAAAGCAGAGGACAAAAGAGAAAAAAAAAAAAAAAAAGAAGGAACCGGGGTTGTTTGGCCCAGAGAAAAGGAGCCCCAGAGGAGACAATGTTATTTCTCTCTACAATTACCTGAAAGGAGGTTGTAGCGAGGTGGGAGTTGGTTTCTTTTCCAAGTAACAAGCAATACGACAAGAGGAAACGGCCTCAGTTTGTGCCAGGGAAGGTTTAGGTTGGATATTAGAAAAAAATCTTCACTGAAAGAGTTGTCAAGCTTTGGAACAGGCTGCCCAGGGAAGTGGTTGAGTCACAATCCCAGCAGCTAATACATATATACTTGTATATGTGACACTTCGGGCATGGTTTAGTGGTGGACTTGGCAGTACTAGGTTAAACAGTTGGACTTGATGATCTTAAATGTCTTTTCCAATCTAAACGATTCTGTGATTCTGTGCTTCAGTGATGAAAGTCTTAGATGAAAACTGAGCTCTACCCTGACTTTGTGAGAGTAGGACACACTTGCCTTTCCAGTGTTCCATCCCAGAGAGGCATCATTAGTCCTACAAAAGTAGGACTTTTCAATAAATCATAGCAGAATCAGTATAAACTGAAAATCCTGCTTGGGGCAGTGAGCAGCTGACAGTTTTGACTGGTTCCCACTTGCATTCCGTCCTCAGGTCAAAGCTACAACCAACATGTTTAAACCATCAGATATTGAGTTTCTTCATGGAAGCTGTACCAGGGCTGAAGATCTGGTCATTAGATGGCTTATTTTAACATGTTCAAAACAAAAAAAGCAGATGCCACTATTAAAAAAGCAGTATGAACAAACCGCACATCTAACACGGCTTCAGCTTTATCATAGAGAAGAATTAAAAGCAAAATCTAGTTTCAGTGACAAAGAAAAGGCTGACTAAGAAACTACACAGCTGCATTTTCCTTATGGAAATGACTCATAGGGAATTTAGTTCATAACTGGATGGATAAAGGAAATCTCAGTTTGGGAATTCACTGCAATTTTATCACAATTACACCCAATGAGCTGACTTATCAAATCAAATACTAGCCTTAAATGTGAGAGGAATTGGAATTTGCATGTAACATATAGCTAAGCACATCTGCGAAAGATACTGCTTTCCATGAAACCACACACTTCAAACACATGGATAATACTAATGACTTTTTGAGAGTGTGACCCTAAGGGGTATTTTCTATGACTGAATGGTCACCCTATTGACATACATCTCTGGCTAACATCCAGAGCAAATAAGGCTTTAGAGACAACTCAGACTTTAAGATGAAGGAAATAGCTTGTGTCTTCTGTCATCCCACCTATCACTATATAGTTCTGTGAAAGGGAGAACCAACCTGAGTATAGTTAGAAATCAAAACCTGTAGATTTGTTCTGAAGGATGGAATGTTGGATGCTAATGACATCATGAGACAATAAAATCCACAGTTTTGCTGTAAACCAGGAGGGAAATTTATCACTAATTACCTTTTCTCCCAATAGCTTCTCAGTTTATTATACCCAACAGGCTGCTGCCTGCCTCTCTATTTTTTGTTACTTCATGCTGAAAAGAATAAAGGAAAAAGGCTTTGGCCTCGGTTTTACTTACTGTTGAGATGAAACAGTGGTTGCCATCCTGTTCAGCATAAAGAACACCATCTTTAATGAATACAGATATTGCACGAAGGATGAATGAAACAAAGAGGTTCATGTGGATAAAATTTCGAGTGCAGTGAAGCTTCCTAGAGAAGAAAGAACAAAGGGAGAGGAAAAGAAGAGGGAGGGAAAAAAATAAATTTTCTTTCATGAAAATAGCACACTAGGCCAGTCTGCACACATGGCCAGAACACCCTGGCACTAAGAATAGCAACACCTGAAAAGCAGGAGTGTGGACAGTACTGATACTAAACCTGACCAAGAGGAGTATTTGGAGATTTTCCTGTAAAAGCATGCAAGTTAGAATAAAATATAGCCAGTCCAATGCAGCTTTTGCTGCAGTTGCATTTACAGTCTACTAAAATGTGACTACTAGAGTGTGTCCAAGCTGGGGTAACGACTCTATTGTCTCCCTCTTATTCTGCATCTGGTGAGCTAAAAACTTAAACATTTTTTTTGGGCAGATGATCTCCTGTTTCTTTCCTCCAGTGACTGAACAACTCATGGCTTATGTCTTGACTCACCTGAAACGACATAGGATAACCATGGCAGTGGTGAGGGAAACAAGAGAAGTGCTGTATCCCACTGTATACAGAGCCTTCACAGATAGATAGTAGTAATCCTTGGGAGACAAACAACACACGATTAAACAGTTCATCTGTGATCACATCTTCTTTAGCTTGTCAATGTGCAGCGGGAACCATAGGCAGGACTTGTTTCTTGAACAGCCTGATTGTTTTCTCCTCTTGGCTCCCCTGAGATTTCACTTCATATTAGAGCATTGCTCTGTGTCTGGCATGCCCTTGGGTCTGCATACCATGAAGCTCATTTGTCAGTGAGCTAGCAAAGGATGTCTACATTTCTTTGACCACTCTGCATGTGTTTTCAGAAAAAAAAAAAAAATGTAGTTGGCTAAGGGATTCTTTAGTCAATAGGGGAGGAACTGGAGGCTAATCCATGCTTCTGGAAGTTAAAAGCTGTATCAACAGTAAACACTCATATTCTGAAAAATACTCAATACACGAATAGGAAGAATCTCACTTCTCACATTTTTATGCTTATGAATACCTGATGATTTCATTCTAATCACCACCAAATTGGAACATGACCATAGGCTGGACAAAAAACAGCCCGTTGCTTCCCCCCTTCCCTTCGTTTTTTTATTATAAGATTAATTCTCACCTGGTTATCGGACTCTGTTTCATTTTCATCAAAGCCGCAGGCATCATAATAATGAGGAAAAGGTTCAGACCAGCCATCTTCAGTACAATTTCTGCTAATGTCCCCTATGCCAAGTACATATGGGAATGTGACAATGCTGAAGCAAACTGCAGGACACATCTTCCTTCCCTTTTGGTACATGATCAAAGCAAAACCCACAGTACTACCTGGGCTACTATTTATCTGGCTATCCATAGAAGACTTTAATGGCATCTTGAAAGTTCAATGACACTTTTAATGACCCAGTTCTACAATAGGGAGCTACAGATGTTTACTACTACAACAGGTCATGAGAGAGCAAAAAAGATTTAACCAGTATAGTCAGTGCCTCCAAGCCATCGAAGACCTCATTCTCAAGCAGATACGTAAAACAAGGATCAGCTAAATGTGCATTTCTCTCCATTGACTCTGAAAAGCATCCAGAGAATACAGATTTGATGTAAACATCTACACTTCAAATGGCCAAAGGTTAAGTCCAGTACTTAAATATAAACACTTTGTGCTATTAAGGATGATCTATATATAAGGCATATGCAATGAACATACAAAAATACACAAGGCTAACACGACGTTTTGGAGTGGCTGCTGAAAGCCGGGCAGGATACTATGGGATATCTAAAATAGCCATCATATGTCTATGGTGAGGCAGCTGGATTGTTCTCCCATACTCAGATAACATGTATTCCACTCATTCATTTTCAAGACCAGGCTCTGATCTAAGTGACTTTGTGAGAAGTGTTTCTAGGGAAACAAAGGAAAGATGGAGTGGGAATTTCTTCCCTGTCTCTGTCTAAATAGCAATATGTTCATTTACATCTCCAGATGTCCGGTGTGGCTTCAGTTCACAATTGTAAACCTGCTTCAGAGCTTCTCGCATTTCCCTGTTCCAAGCCCATTTTATAAACTTACTCTGAAAAAAGTGATTGCAAAGACACTCAATGCTGGCTCAAAGAAAACCTTGCTCTTTTTTCCATCTTTTTACCCTAATTGTTCGGCTAATCTAATTTAAGAACTAGCTCCTAAATGGCTTTCACTGACACAGTTTAAAGATTTAAAACTGTATCAGGAAGCAAGAGCTGGGGGTAGAAGAGGAAAGTGTCTCTTGACACTCTGTTATTGAGGCTGCCTCAAGTGGGATGGCCTCCATGGTGCTCTTTTTAAGCACCATTATTCTTCCTAGAGCTCAGTGACCTGGTTGAAAAATTAAAGATGGGCTGCTGGCTGCACTTGCTACTCTCAAGCACAATAGAACAGTTTCCATTTATTGAATTATTACACTTCTTGGAGTTTGAGCTGTACCATGACCAAAATCGATGGGTATTTCCAAGGCATTTTGTTGCTTGGTTTTGGGTTTCTTTTAAAGTTGTGCAGCTTCACATTCTTAGAGCAGTTTAGTCAAATAGCTTCTAACACTAGCAATGACCTTTTTCAGAGAATCTGTTTGCCATCCATGCAGCGGAATATATCTATTTAATCACAGCATTCATTTAACAACAGTGCATTACTTCAAAAATTCTAGTAAATTACTCTTGCACATTCATTGCTAGTTTTTTATGGAAAATAACCACTGAATCATGATGTTGACTTTCTTTAACATTATTCAGTAATTATTGTTAAATGGGTAAATATAATTTATAACAACACACTTGCTAGTTTGCAAGGCTCAATAGTGGATCAATAAATTTTCATAATACTGCTAAAAGTAATGTACCAGAAAATGTGTCACCATAATTAGAACTGATTTATAAAATAATACCTAAATGGCTGGATAAAAGCTTGGAGCTTCCATCTTAACAGAGTTGAAATAAAAAAAGAAACATTCTATGGTTCTATTTCTTACCTAGGGGAGACTGGGCTGTGCTTTCCAGTAGGTCATAATCACCTATAAAAGTGGAAATTTGGTATGAAATTGTTTTGATTGTGTTTTCTATTAGGACTCAAACTGGTCTCTGTAGAAATCAGTGAATAGAATACAATTGATTTTAATTTGTTTGCATCAGGCGTAAAGGCAGTATATACTCAATTCTGTATGTTTAGAAAGCAAACACAGTTTTACTTGTGACTTTAAATCAAAACTGCATCTTTAAAATTAGAAAATTTCTATTGCAAACTGCAAGCACATAGCAAAAAAGACATACAATCAAACTAGGACAAATTTTATTGTAAAACTACTGAAGTCAAATATTGTATCTTTAGAAATTTACATTTTTAATCCATAGATATTTAAGTATGGTAGGTTTTCACAGAATTAATGAAAAAATAATTTTCATCTATTAATTACAAAAGCAGTAATTAATTGTTTTTAAGCAAGATAGTATAATTATTCTATTTTGGGTTAAAACACATTGCTTTCTAGGAACTTATCATATTTTCACTTTCACTTTTTATCAGAGTGTTGCAATGACCTACAGGTATGCATCATCATAATGGCTTATACCCAACTTTTCAATAATTTGATATTATCATGTGGTCTACATGCTATCTTTGAGAAGAAAGGTACATACAAGGTAGTCAGCACAACTGGTTCTTACCTGTATGGGTTTGACCCAGATTATCTACTTCCCAACCTGAAATGAGAGGAATAATTACTTTTATTTTGATAATAGTTTGCAATTTGATTTTGATAATAATTTGCTTCCTCTTAGAAGAACGGATGTAGCACAGCCTAGAGAAGAACTGCAAAAACAAATTTGTTTGAATTCTTTTTCAAAATCAGTACTGTACATTTATGGTTGGAAAGTGTTTTTCACCAGATGGTTGATTGCACTGTACTGTTAGATTTCTGATTATCATAAATTTTCATTAAACTCTAGGAAGGATATGAAAATAGATGAAGCAGCGTTTTTGTCGGTTGGTTTGGGTTTTTTTTTTTTTTTTTTTTTTTAGAGGAGAGGGAAGGTTCTGAAATAAGGAAGACCCAAACATTTCCAAAATCCTGTGCTGAAATCAACGGTTATTTGTATGCCACAAATACAAATGTTACAATGGGAAATGGATAAACTTTGTATTTGCATTAAAAAGAAGTCCTTTTCCTTTCTTTTGTCCTTCTTGTCCTTCAAATTCTTGTGATTATCTCAAACCAAACTCACACCCACTTCACTAAATAATTAACCTGAATTGCATCCAGTCAGACGTTCCCAAATAGTGGAGCACTGGCTCAAATTCGCTGTTAGGCACGCATAAAGAGCAGCTGCCTTAAGCCACCGGGTGGTGCTGTTGCATCGTGCATGGAGAGGAGCCTGGCAAAGCTGTCTGACAAACACCTGTCAGGGGTCCACGACCAGGGAAAGAAAGGCTCCCGACTTGAGCGCTGCAGCAGGTTAAATGTTTACATTAGCTTAGCTCTGTATCCTCTGGAGTAACTACATGGATTCAGGTTCTTCTTCTTTAACCCTGAACACATGGTCAAATCTTAACTACGGACTGAAAAAACAATTCGCCAATTTGTACAAGATGGTTTTTATTAAAAGTAAAATCCAATCAAAGATTGATCTTTGATTCTATGCGAAAGGAAAAAGAGAGCATCTAAGGAAACAAAATAGTAAAGGGGGACTTTTGAGTACATTACTGCATAATATGCATTTTATATTTTATACTTACTCAAATTCCTTGTTACATAATAAATTTAAATTCATTGATTTTTCTCCTCTAAATAAATCAGCTTTTTGATCTTCTAAGATAG
>JBCJKH010034819.1:0-22418 GCA_039877255.1 Loriculus beryllinus
TGCTATCATGAAATATTCTTTTTTCCATCCTCTGTAATTGATGATATTTGAGATGTCTATATTTTTTACATTTTAATAGGAAGTGGAGATAGACTAAGCAGGCAATGAGGTTTTTTTTCACCCTAAAATTGTATGAACTGCACTCCACTACTTCTTTAATTAGAAATTGGGGAGGAGGCTGAAATTAGATGCTTTTTCATTGCTTTCCTTCTCTTATTTCTCCTTTTAATGTCCGCAACTGTCACAGGAAAAAAATCACAGAATTCTACTTGGTGATAACGTGAAAACACTAAGAAATTTTCAGAATAGGTCAGCTGCAGCATTAGGCATTTATCATAGTACGAAGAAATGACAGACAGTTGAACGTGAAACATTACCCCAGTCAGCCAGAAGGATGGATGTTGTTTTGTCCTCTGAAAGTTTTCCATTAAGATCATTTGTCTAACCTTACTCTAGGGGAACACTAAAAACATACTTTATGTCTGAAAAAACTGATCACTTTGTATGTAGATGACATACATATGTGTGAAAGAGTCACCTTTCCATAACATTTATGGTTTTACTGAATGAATTAAGTTATTTTCAAGACATATGATGAACAATAACAAACTGCAAGTCATGTGTTGATAAAGATCACATCTGGTTTGACCTATGTTTGCTAAAACTAATTCAAATGAGCATTTCAAATTTGGTCTATTTATTAAATAACTTAAAAGATAGATGATAAGTGCAAAGTAAATAAGGCTCAAAGATTTAGTAGATTCTGTGTCTTAGCTAGAAGAGTTTCTGTTGGTTGCAGATACTTATGTTTAATTAAATACCTGTCACAAATTACATACATAAAGAAGGCCTTTTTGTTGGGATATATAGAAATTATAAGAAGAAGCAAAAAATGTTCAAACTTGCTCTTTCCCCAAAGACTTGTAACATTTAATGTCACTCTTCAGTAGCATTTTTTTTCCTGTTTCTCTATTAATGATACATTACTGATCATAAAATTTGTGGTCATGGGATGTTATAACAATTTCATTGCCGCAGCTGTGAAAAACACATGCAGTATTAATGAGCTGAAAACTACTTCATTTGCTAAAGGAAATGGTAGATTTTGTTTGCAAGTTAAAAATTGCCTTCACATCTCAAAGAATGCAAGTTGAACTACTAAATATTACCAGTTCAACATTTTTTCACTTTTCCATTTTTGTCTTAAGTATAAGCCTTTTAATTCTGTGCATTTTCTTCAACATTGCCCACTTCTTCCATAATAAAAATATGTAGTGGAGACAATTCTTGTATACACATTTCTGGGACTATAGCATCCATTTCCCATACTTTATTACACTTCTGTCAAAAGATTTTTATGTTTATTCAGGTTTTACACAACTCAGACAAATTTGTTACATTTTATTAAATATTTTGTGAAGAAAACTTAAAAAATACCAACTGCTGGACAATGCAAAGCAGGAAAGTATTGTTAGCGTTGTATTAACTGTCTCCATAAGGGTATATTCATTATGAATAATATTGTTAGCTGTAATATCTTCTTCCTAATACAATTTTTAGTCTTAGAATTTTGAGTGCTTCTCAAATCTACCATTACTTTTGACAGAAAAAAAAAAAAAAAAATTCTTGTGGTTTTGTTAATATCTAGTAACTTAGTCATGATTACCCCTTTCTAGTAATCTCTGTTCAATGTTAGACAACATCTGTTGCCTTTAAGCTATTTTTGATAACCCAAACACTTCTACTTATTTATTGGTATCATGTTGGATCAGGATACTTCTTAAAGTGAAAGATGTGCCCTTGTCTATCTGCATTCTTCTAAAATTTCTTAAGAAGCTTTGCACTTCACAAAATACTTTTAATAAAAAAGTCTTGGCCAGCATGGCTGAGCTATGCCCACCTAGCAAATGATTCTTGGTAAATTAGGTAACAGCAAAGAGAAAGCTGAAATGGCAGTGATCTCATTGCCAGATGTTTCCAAGTGAGTGATATATTTTTTTTTAGGCAGAAGTTAATATACTAAAAATACGCACACTTGGGTGGCTACTTGTCCAGTGGCAGCAGTGAGATTGCTCATATGGGATTTGTTGAGAGCAAGAACTTCATAACATAATCTTTAGGTACCAAAAAACCAAAGGAGTATCACATTTTAGATGAATTTGTTGTGTGGGATGTGCAAGATAGGCTTCAGGTGGTTTGTGCACCTGCGTTGAGACTGCTTTGAGGCACAGTCTGTCAGAAGTGAACAGTTAGCTGAGACAGCAGAGTATTATTCTGTATTTGAAATGTCTGGTGAGTAAGATTTTTCTCCAGCAATTTCTCAACCTCATCTACTAAAGCAACTGCAAAATCTCATTTGAATCAATACAGCATTAAGTCTGATAATATAAGCCATATATATTTTTTCTTTAACTTCAAAATAAGTATCTTTCTAACAGCTGAACATCTGTTGGTATGCTCTTGTTACATATGCCTTATGTTTGGAAGTTAGTAGTAAGATGCAAAGCCTTTCTAATGCTTTCCTCATTTCAGAAAATCAGGCTGACAGTACAAATGGGTGAAAGTAATTATTTACATGTTCTGATTCTAGTGCATTTTTCACTAAATCCAGCCATTAGAATATTGCCTGTGTCTCAGTATTCTGCAGAACTAAGCATTATATAAGAAGCTATTTTTACCAAGAACCTGTTCTGGTTATGTACAGGGCAAGTTCAAGGGAGGAGTTAAAAATTAAAATTCCTTTTGCCAAGGGCCATTAAATAATTACAAAGACCCAATTTCAAAATTAGTACTAGTGGAAGGTCCATTCGTAATTGGATTTTGGAGACCATTTATTTGCTCTTATATATTATTCAGGCTGATCCAGTGACAAAGCAGCATGCTACATTTCTTCTCCCAGTTGATGGGTGTTTATACTAGTACTTGGAAAAAAAAAACCCAAAACAAAAATAACTCACTCTGTTTGCTAGTACTGTTTTTATTTATCCCAGTTTCTTAATTTCATTGTTCATGAATCTTTGCTATTGATAATTTATGATCTAGTTTGTGTGTCCCAGCATCTTTAAGCTAAGAAAAGATTTTGAAATAGAGGACTCTGGTTTTCAGAAGATCAGTACTTCAATCTATTTGCTTGCTTACACTTAGCAAGTTTTCTTATGAAAAGGTAGTTGCTGTGAACCTTGGAGATTGTTTATAAACCTGATTTCAATTATATATGCATAAAAAAAAAGGCTCCAGAAAGAAGTTTATGTGGCCTTTCAATATATAAAACTATCTTATAGGAAAGATGGAGAGAGACCTTTTGTCAAGGCCTGTATGATAGGACAAGGGGCAATGGTTTTAAACGGGAAGAGAGTAAATTTTAATTGGACATGAGGAAGAGTTTTTATAATGAGGGCGATTGCTCAGAGAAGATGTGGCTGCCCCATCTCTGGAACTGTTCAAGGTCAGGCTGGATGAGGCTTTGAGCAACCTCAGGGTGTCCCTGCCCACAGCAGGAAGGTTAGAAGAAGGTGATGTTTAACGTCCTTTCCAACCCAAACCATTCTAGGATTTTATGAGAAAAATACTCAGTTTGGAGTGTGGCTACTTTACTTAGTTAAAAAGAAACTAAGTTTCAGGAGTTCCAAAGTATTACAGGAGGTTAAACTGGGAAGCTGAAAGGAAAATAAATTGGATGCAAGCGTTAAATTTTAACAGTAATGTTTTGTAAGCTAATACAAAAATCACTCAGAAGATGAGAAATTTGATCAAGAATTCACAACAGAGATAACAATATAATCTGGGAGAGACAGTATTTCTAGTCCATGATCTGCTATTTCAAGGAGAAAATATGATCAGCATGCAGTCTTCAGATTCCTAGTTAGAAACAACAGTTTCCTTGTTACATATAAAGGACTAAAACTTGTATTTTCTTCAAAATGTGTGTACAGAGCAGCATGTGGCTTCTCTGTGCCAAGAATAAACTCAGAAACTGGACTATGGGGCTCCTGCATTTTTCCATTTATTTTTTTTTAATTATGTTAAGAGACTACCTTGCTTTCATATCCTGTAGAAAACAGAATATCTTTCTTGATGTACGATAATGAGTGAGGCTGAAAGGAGAACAGATGTGCTATTGTGTCTGTAACCCAAATTCTCCAAAATGGACCCAATCTTGCCCTGTAGGTGTGTCCAACTTTTCCAGGGAGGACAGGAGTCCAAAGGATAAACAAGCTTCTTTCTCATAGGGCTTTTGGAGTAAAACAGCAACGTTACCAGGGGAAAGCATTTTGTTGTATACAAGGCATTTCTTCTCCCTAAAATAAATTGTATTATATTAGTCACAAGCAAACTGACATCTCAAAGGCCATTTAGAGGAGTATTTTAGTCTCATATTAGTGGCGGTTCTATCTCTTCCTATCAGAAACTGCAAGTTGGACAGTTCAGGCATCTCTGCTATGCATGACTCCTGTCCAGATTTGCTTGCTTTTATTTTTAAAGAGACACAAAACTCCTCAGACTTTAACAAAGGCTTTAACACCTATTTTCAGATGCACTGTCAATAAGCACCAAGGCAACAATATTGAAAGTTTTTCAATATGAAATTTGGTATGGTAGATGCTTCTGGGGTACAAACTTAGATGTCGTATAAGAGACGCTAATGCTGAAAGGAAAATCAGATAGAATAAGATTAGTGCAAGTTAAAAAGCAGAAAACTTGAAATTTATGTGAAACACTTCCCTCTTCAACAAGTGCAAAGGAGAAAATCTTTGTGAAGAAATTTTAGATATTTTAAGAGGAAATGCTTCACTTTCCAAAAGTTTGTGCTTTCAGTTTGCTTCAATGTATTGTGACCTACAGGGAGAAAACCATATGAAAGAATAATTTGATCACCAAAAGATGATGGTATGTGTCAAATAATTATAATGTACCCAAACAACACATTTTTAAAGCTTCATTTTAATTACTGTTATGGGTGGAGCTCTTTACATCTAGCACAGTCTTTTTCCTCTCTTTTCTAGAGAAATTTAATTTAAAAAATGATACACATACTTTAAACTTAGAACAAGGCTGAAAAAGCAAAAGAGTACAGATGTTAATTTAATACCCTTTCTCCTAGAAATAGCTTGATGAATCCATTAGATTTTATAGCAAGTGTAACACTACACCTAACATTTAACAAAATTTTTCCTATGTACATAATTCCTTTGCTACCTACCCATAAAATTCCCTTTTTCTTTTTCTTCTTCTGTCCTTCCCTCATCTTTCCAAAATCAGCACCCTCTTTCAGTTCTCCTGTCTTTTATAATTCTTGCATTTGATTTAACTGAATTTTCATTCTCTAATATATTTGGTTACTATTACCTATCTCCTCCAGTGATTCCCTTCCTCTGCTTCAGTTCCACATATAAAGATAATTTAACTTGGCAAAGGAAAATGACATCAATGAAAGAGTGACAGGACATTATACAGACAATTCTGCGCACTGACTCTGCATTTGGAGAGCTCAAGTTGGAAGAAATAATGGAAAAATTCATATATAATATACATTAAAAAAATGCATATTTGAAAAGTACGAATAGCATAACAAAGTAAATTCTGAGGGCATATCATAATTATAGGCTGATTAAAGTGACTTTCCTTTGGGCCTAAGGCCATTGATTCAAACATTGCCATAGGAAGGAAGGCACGTTTCCACTGTTGGAACAGCTCTTGGAAATACTTTATTTTTGCTTTACCAAACACAGGGACAAGTCACAAGAGAGGCTTGTAAACACTAAAAGAGACTTCATGGTCTAAAATAATTCCAAAATCACCTCTAACTTGGACTGCCAAAGGAAGTAACAGGTCCCATTTATCTCACCGTCTCACAGTTAGAGATCGCTCTCTAACTGCCATATTATGACAGTACAGAAAGGTAGATTTAATTCCTTAGTATAAGCTGTTGCAAATAAATCTAGTACTGCTTGTAATTTCAGCCACAGCCATAACAGAGTTTGAAATAGAGATATGAAAATTGATCTTTCAGAAGATTTGCTCACTGCTCTACTTTTAACATTACGTGTACTCCACTGTGTTAGACTGAGAAATTCAATGCCAGCTAAGATATTTCTTTCCTTTTGTTACCTGTGGAATAAAAACAACAGGGCTCACATGGAAAGTCTGAATGCCTGCTCTACAAGAAATATCTGTTTTGGGCCAGCTGGACACACGATTGATTGGTAGGGCAAGAAAATGAGAAAAGAAGCGAACCTCTTCATCCCCATGTTTCTGTTGTCCAGATCGCTGAAGAGAGAGATTAACTTCTGCAGTGGCAAAAAGATCCAAAATGAATATGCTCAGTGTAACTTGGAGACATCAACCATAGAGTCTATGCTGCAGTTGTCTCTTGTAGCATATCTGTTGACGAGGAAGATTAACTCTCATTACATGAATGAAATCTTATGGACCAGGGCATAAGATTTCTGGAGTGAATTCCTTTAATTCCTGCCTTTTTAAACACAAGGAAACACTGCAGTGACTATAAGCATGTGAATTCCACAGAGGAAACACCTGGATCTGGATAGTAAAGAACATTTGACTTAGTCCTTCAGTGAGATTTGGAGAAAAAACATCCATATTCATTTTCTTCTTACTGACAAGTCAGCATGAGATTCAGTGATGCTACCTTAGGAAGTAATGTAGCTTCCTTATTAATTCGGATATTGTCGTCTTGGAGTACTGTGTACCATTCTGGTGTCCTCAACATAAGAAGGACATGGAGCTGTTGGGGCAAGTCCAGATGGGGGCCACAAGGACAGTAAGGAGGCTGGAGCACCTCCTACATGAAGACAGGCTAAGAAAGCTGGGGCTGTTCAGCCTGGAGAAGAGAAGGCTGCGTGGAGACCTCATAGCAGCCTGCCAGTATCTGAAGGGAGCCTACAGGAATGCCAGACTCTTATTCAGGGATCGTGGTAATAAGACAAGGGCGAATGGGTTTTAAATTAAATAGGGGAAATTCAGGTTAGATATAAGGAAGAAGTTCTTCACTGTGAGGGTGGTGAGGTACTGGAGCAGGTTGCCCAAAGAAGTGGCAAATGCCCCATCCATGGCAGTGTTCAAGGCCAGGTTGGACAGAGCTTTGGACATTGTAGTCTAGGATGAGGCATCCCTGTCCATGTCAGGAGGGTTGGAACTAGATGATCTTAAGGTCTTTTCCAACCCTAACCATTCTGTGATTCTATCTGCAAAGCTATTCTCTTCACAGTTTACCCTCTGAAACACTGCTGAAAAAAGAAAATACTGAAGGCCGTATCAAAACAGGAATAGACAGTGAATAAAGAAGACTCCATGGAAGAACTTAGCTTTCACTTCACATAATTGAGAATGTTTTTCATGCTGTAACAAATTAAAATGAAAAGCTAGGGCTTGCAATGGCAAAAATAAGCAACATATTTTCAAACCTTTGGTATACAGTGTGGGAGAAAAAATAAGATTTAGATTAAAACATAAGTAAGTTTATAATTTAGCGAAAATAAAACCTAACTAATGAGATGCTCCATAGCCTAGGTCAAAATCTCTGAGCTGTAACTTTGCCTCAATGTAGCATCATGACCGCTATGTCTATATTTGATGGCTTTGGACAATTTAGTTTTTCCATGTATGCTGACTTATATTCAGACCATCCAAACAATTAATTTTTTACGCAAGAACTGAGATTTGTTCTTGTAAAACCTACTAGCAAAAAGGTTTTAAATTGGAAATATTCCCCGCTATAATTTTAAACTAATAAGGAAATAGCAAGACCCCATTAATGCACATTGTTACAGAGAAATTACAAGTAGGTTATGTGTGAGGGTGAATTTCTATCAACAATTTCATCAATGTGATGGATATTTTATTAACAGTCTCATTTTCATCTCACTAGTTTTCCAACAGAAAGAATTTACTGACCTTGCATGCGCTAGATTTATACTTTCACCAGCAAAGTACCAGCATGATTAAATTTTAAAATAGAAGGTGAACCAGGTAATTTCTATCAGCAAAGAAAACCTCCAAAAGAAACCATTAGATCAAAAAAAAAAAAAAAAAAAGAAAAAAAAAGAGTATAAATATTTCCTTCCTTCCTGCCTTGGATTCATCTATTTATCTGTATATAATCCAGTCTAGGCAGTTCTAGTGTATCTGTAAACTTTTTCTAAACAGCTGAACAAATTTGTATTAGTGAATTCTAAACTGCAAGTTTATAATGAAAAAAGGTTTATTTTGGTTTATGGTAGAAGACTCACCAACAGCAAACATTCCTAGTCCAGAGAATAGAGTTTGGCATATGTGATTTTATGTGTTTGCAGGTGAACATAACAACTGAGAACACTGGTTAATCACATTTAATTTGCATGGTGATCATGTACAGACTTCAACACTAATAACCTGCATGCATGTGCATACATATATTATAGGAAGACAACCCATGCATGTAAATGACAACATCAGCCTGCTTAGGAAAAGTGTCAGTCATCTGCCACAGATTTTCTAGAAACCAGGTCTTTTACCAAATTATATGAACTCATAGATGGACAGAAGAAATTGCCTGCTAACTTTTGATGATGCCAGCTTGCTGTGTATATACAGTGCACACAGAGATATCTTGTGGATTAACCACAGCTACTTGAAGTGAGATTCTCTTTAGGCTTATGACTTATTTATAAAATCATGGCACTGTTCTTGTGATTTTTGGAGGCACTAAGAGCAAATGGACACAAGACAGAAAACAGAGAGGGAGAACAAAAAGCAATAGACTTAGGGAGGAGGAGGAGTGGGAAAAAGTTAGTTTGTGAAGGTTTCTCAAAACAGAGTGCATCTTTTTAAATTTACCTCAAAAAACCTGCCACCTGGCAAAACTTTGTAATGGGGTGGCACGTTCAACACTTTTATTATTTGATTATTTTATTCTCCTCTACATGGAGCATAGATGAACTTTGTGGATGACTCCAAGTACAGAATGATCTATTGCATTTTCAAAGTACTGCCTCTGTAGGATATTCAGGCAATCATCATTTAAGGATAAAGCGGGATTGAAAAATAATACTCAGGACATAAGAAGTATGTCCTCCCTCGCTAAGGTGGTGGACTTTGACAAACCCGTGCTGACTGATGCAGAGTTATTAAGCTTTTGTGGCTCAAAACTCTGTCTTACATATAGTTTTTAGCTTTATAATGGAAGTTCTTAAAAGGGAAAAGCAAAGACTATTTTGTGTCAAACAATGTTTCAGTGCTCAGTCGCTACAGATGACAGGAATCTCTCTGATCACCTCACATCATTACATGTATTTTTGCATAGTATTTTGTGTCTGGGAATGATCTTACCCTCTGACTTGCCTGCAAGTCTTACATATGGAAGAGAGAGTTTGTGCTGACTTTTTTTTGTTTTGTTCGGGAATGCAGGAAACATAGACTTTTGTGCATCCAGACGAAGGTCTGTAAGGCATAACCCCCTGCACAGGAACAGAATCTGCATGCACTTAGCAAACATCCAGGGTATCTCCTGCCCAGAGTCTTCTACGCCAGGGCAGAATTTTTTTATAAAATCTTCTTTTTAAAAATAATATTAATTCATAAAATCACAGAATCATGGAATGGTTTGGTGCGGGTGGCGAGGGAAAGTCACAATCAACTCAATGTGAGTGATAAAGCAACTCTAACTTTATTCGTATCCAGTTTTCTTTTTATACACTAAGGGTTAACTATGCACACCTGTCACTTAATCATTGGCTGAGCTCTAAGGGTTACATTTTCCTGACCCCTCCTACTTGCAGTTTCAACTAGCAACTGAACCTGGCCAAGGTCGCTTCGCCCTTGAACTTCTGCTGAGTATAACTTGCAATGCTGGCCTGCTGAGGCCTGTCAAGGCCTGCTCTGGCTAACAGTTGGTTTGCTTGTACAACTCTTCCAACGAGCCATGTCCACGATCCTCCAACCATTCTTCAACAGTTTGGGTTGGAAGGGACCTCAAAGATCATCCAGTTCCAACCCCCCTGCCATGGGCAGAGACACCTTCCACTAGAGCAGGTTGCTCCAAGCCCTGTCCAACCTGGCCTTGAACACTGACAGGGATGGGGCAGCCACAGCTTCTCTGGGCACCCTGTGTCAGTGTCTCACCACCCTCAGAGTGAAGAATTTATTCCTAATGTCTAATCCAAATCTACTCTCTCTCATTTTAAAGCCATTTCCTCTTCTCCTGTCACTAAAGCCTTTCTAGAAAGTCCCTCTCCAGATTTTTTGTAGACTTTATGATTATTTAAATTGTTAGTAACAGCTTCTTCAGTTCCTTCAGAAAAAAAAAAAAAGGAAAGCTAAACAAATTTGTTTTCTCAGTAGCAAAATTGCTGGCACGTAACTACTGTCAAAACAAAGCATGGTGTGAAGTTATGCATCTTGTCATAATAAATCATTCACTGTGTAGCTCTAGATTCATGTTTGGCTGGGCTGAGGTCAAGGCACATGGTTGAACAAGGGGGAAGAAGGGGCATGATGAGCAGTAAAAATAGCTGCAAGACACAGCAATGATATTGCTGTCTGCAGAAAGGAAGCTTTGATCTGCAAACAAACACCTCTGAGTGTTCACCTAACTTCATAGGATCCTGTGTGCCATTTTGGATTTGGAAGAAGTCAGCAGGCTCCACTCTTTCTTCCTTATGTGTACGTCAACATCTCCGCTGCTATTAGGAGAGGTGCTGTTCCACTGGAGTCAGAACAGCAATTTTACATAAAGTGGGTTTTTTCCCACTTCAGCTGCATACTTTGGACTGCTTCATAGTGTGGCACAAAGCTGCCAGTCAAAAGAGTATTGTTTCTAATAAGCACCTGGAGAGATCCTAAAAATGAAAATTACTGATAGTCCTTTTCAAAGCAGAACATGTTGGACAAAGAAATAATTATCCTTTTATCAATTGTATGTTATTTTGTTATTCCAGGTCTGGCCCAATCCAAATTCCCTTTTCAATAAGTTAGCTTTTGTAGAATGAAACTGTTAAGACCCACACCACTGGATCCTCTGTTAGATCTTATTAAGTTATTCAATTAATATTAGCATGGACAGATCTAAATTCCCTAGGTTATACATCTAGGCATTAAAAAGATCACTAGCAGGTGAAGTAATAACTTCTATGAAAAAGACTTTTTTGCTCTTAGTATGACATAACTGATGAAAGTCAAACGTACAAAGAGATCAAATTTTCCATGTTGCAATTAGTATTCATTTTCCAGCTCTGATTCTTCCTGACTACGTTTTGGTGTTATTATTTAAGTCACTTTGATAGAGGCAGGTTATGTAAATGTTTAAGTATTGTAAGAATTCCACATTTTATCTCCTTTTCTCTGAACCAAGTGATGCCAAATCAAAACCATAGGGAAGATTTGACAATTTCTTGATGATGAAGGATATCTCATGCCACATCTGAACAAAACTTGTTTCCAAATATTTGGAATACAAAGACAGCTTTGTTTTAAGTAGTCAGAGAAGAAAATCATAGTCTATACGTCACAGTAGAAAAAGAGGAGAGCATTGGGAAACTTATGCTTGTCACTAGCAAAATCCTGATTAAAGAAATGGAAAAAGGCAACAGCAGAACAGCAAGTGAACAACAGAGGAAAATTAGCTCATACTAAGAAGCAGTTGTAAACTTAATACAGTTGAAATCTGTTAGTTTTTCTAACAGTGTCCTCCAGCAATTCGTAAAGGTCACCAAGTCTTTGTGCTCAATATTCTAAAAATCCCAGTGCTTAAAAAATGCATGTTTTGTACTGCAAAATCTATCACACCATCAAACTAATTAATAACCTCATTAATCACACACTGCTAAATGAGCTGAAGTCTCAAATAAAGTCATTATTTGCAGAAGAGCAAGCAGGTTTCAGGACTGGATGAAGCATAAGTGCCAGAGCTGACAACTGAAGTAGCAAGTGAGAAGCATATGAAATGGTAAACCGTCTATAAAGACAGTGGGTTTACACAGTGATGAATGTATATAGCCAAGGTATTGTCCTGCCTAGCTGAAATTGAACTGAAGCCTATGAACAAGTTCTGCCCTAGACAAAAGATGTCTATTTAGATGTCTGGACATGTTTTGTGATAAATAGAACAGGACCTGGCTAGGTTTTTATCTGCTTTAGTTTCTTTTCCAGCAGGAGCTGGCATTGTTCGCAGTTTGCCTCTTGCTCTCTTACCACTGATTGCAGTCACATCTTTCCACAAAATGTCTCCAGGCAATCCTCTCCACAGACTTCTCATCACTCAGCCAGCAACCTTACCAGCCATGACTTTAAATGGGGGGCTGTGTTGAGACTCTTCTACCCAGCTTTGCCAAGAAGAGACTTTAACTTTTGTGTGCATTTTTAAGAATGCATGTCCAAGACAGAACTGTGCTATCTGTCTCATACAGTAGTGACAGTGGGAAAGATAATGGCACCTTATTCATCAGCTTGGTCCTTTTTCTAGAAAATCAGCTTGTAAAGAATCTTTTCTCTCCTTCACAGAAAAGTGGTCTAATCATAATGCCTGTGTCACAGGGCTGAAAACAAGTGTCAGGAAATACACTTTATATTTGACTGAATCTGAAAACTAGAAGATGCACATATGACATCTAAACCACATTAAACAACTTGATTTACAGTATGATTCAGATACTAAATGATTTTTTACTACTATTAGAATGTAGTCTACAAAGAGAGTAGAAAAAAGGGGTTTGTTTTATAGATCTATTATAATTAAAGTTAAATACTCTATTTGTTAAGTGTAATTAGTATAAAGTGGAGTTTTATAAAGTAGTAAATGATAATATAATTACAGATGCTAGCTGTCTCCTAACACAAAATTAAGTCAGATTTCCTATGCAGAAGATCTTGTATTATGGTTGATGCATATTCATAAGCAGACACACTTTATGTCATCTTTCTGCTACAAACTAAAGAAAAACTAACTGTGCATGTTCTTTACAATTACTTAAATTTGCCATGAACTCAAATTTATTTTGTTTTTTCCTGACTAATATAACTACCTAGTGTCAAATTCTGTGATTTAAAATAGGTATCTCTCCAGTCTTAAGTGATTTAAGGTTGCTGTACATTACAACATAAACCAAGTTTAAAAGAATTTGTTTTATGAGGAACACTGCAAGTGGAAATACATTAAAAAAATGACTGGATAAACACTTGGAAGATCCGTTGCAGGGTAGACTAAATAGGTAAGCTACATCATCAAGAAGTCCCTAGAGCTGTTACTTAGCAGCTGGGAGGGTATTAGAGCCAAATATGCTGGCCCTGCTCTCCAGGTATTGGCTAATGGCTGCTGTTCCCACTGTTTCTGTCCCTGCTGTCTGTTGCTAACAAAAATCCATCCAACTCTGATTCTGCCTCAATATCTTCTCCTAAAAGAAAATAAAGGATCAAAGGAAAGATAAACCACAAAAACCAGTTTGGTTAGGAGATAACAGATATAAAAGAGAGAATTGTAAAAGTCTAATGAATAATACCACCACCACCAACAGCAGTAATGAAGTATGAACTGAGAACTGAAGAGAGATAGTGAGAATAGCCCTCTTGCTCCCTGAAGGCATCCAAGCGTCCTTTGGATGCTGTCTGTTATTTGCTCTTCCCTGCCTGGTAACATGACAGATAAAGAACAGAAATACGACCAATGGCTGCCACGAGTTTTTCCAATATTCTCCAGCCAAGCTTCCTCCTGCTGGTGGTATTAAAGACTCACCTTGAGCAGGCAAAGAGGAATTTGACAAAACAGGTACCATGACCCAGCGAGACCTTGGATGGGAATGGTGCAAGTGAAAATGAAAATATTAGGAGAACTGTGCAGCCAGAACCACAGGAAAAGGACCTGTGGCAGGGGAGTGGGGGCTGAAAGAGAAGCAGTCTGGTACGCTCGGAGCCTGAGCATGCAAAGGTCTACTTCTCATCACAAAAAATGTCACAAGCCTTGTGAACCATATTGTGCAAATACACATGCCACTGTCCTGTGTCTGTCTTTATTAGTTTACTGGGCTCAGTGGCTCCTTGGTTCAAACCAGTGTGCCTACTCCTGTAAGCAGGAAATCTTTGAACTTGGATATATAGGGATGTAAGGTCACATATGGGAGTGTAACCACAGATTTTTCTAACAGACTAACAGTTTCTAGGATGTTATACAATTTACGTGATCTGGTTCAAGGGGTGGCGATGAAAATGAGCGTAACTAATTCCCTCTTGTGTAATTAGGAGAGCATGGTACAACAGGGACCTACCTTGGTAAATACCCTTGGACTTTTTTGAGTACATACACAATCAATGTGCATGAATGATGTATTACAGACACATCTGCATTACAGTAGGAACAGAGAGAAACCCTGGTTGTACATTGCCTAGATTTGTAGGACTCCTTTCTTCATTCTCCAGACGTAACTTGGCCAGCCTTATTTCATTCTGTGAGTATTTGAGAGACTGAATGCCGCTACAACAAATATTTGAAGAGTCCTGATTTCATAGCAGAACAGGTGAAGCAATAACAGACATTGGATTTATATCTGTTTGACTATCTAGACCAGAAATGCTTCTGCAGTCATCCAGTTAAAGAAGAAAAGCATTAGCAGAAGATTCATCTGCTAACCACAGTTATTCATAACCAAATCAGATCTGTCAAACTCTAGATCAGCTCTGGAAATGTTATTCTTTGAATTGTTTTATTTAAGACTACAGATAATCTCATTAAACCACTAACTTTGTATGTGATCCATATTGCAGGCTGATTTAAGGGCTATGACAAGGAGAGGTGAATAATGCACTGTTCAGTGAATCTTAGCTTGAGAGCAGGTTGTCTGGCTAAGACACAGATGGAGATCCTTTTTGAATATAATTTATTTTTTCTTAATGAAATCATGAGAGGTAAAAAGTAGAAGCAAAATGAAACCTCACAGATGATACCCTAAAAACGAAAATAGACTTAAACACAGTCAAAATATTAAAAGGGGTCTTCACAGATCTCACAGAGAAGGCTGTGAAAATATAGCCACGAAAAGAAGTAAAATTAAAGACAAATAATTGAGCTTACTGAAATTAGCACCAGTAACATTGTCATCTGCTTTAAAATGGGATCTTCTTTTCTTACTTCAGTATTTCTATTATGTCTAGATGTAGCTGTTTCAGCATGGGCTTATACTCCTGTTTGTTCATCAGCAGCAATTTTTTGGAGTAGATACTTCATGGCTACATCAAAATTAAAATTATAGCTCAGGACTGCATGACTTGATACATATACATACACCATGAAGTCTTTCAATTGGCACCTAGCACACACATAACACATAAGGTTATAAGAGCTCCAAGAGCTCCTGTGACCTCCTCAAATCCTGCTCTAGAGAGCTAAGTGTTCTCATCAGCTGTGAGAACAAGCTTGTAAGGCAACTTTAATTAAAAGTACAACAGAATCTATTGTTTCAAATTAGACATTAAGTCCAAAATAATACTGCTTTCTATTTATGGATATCATCAGCTAAGGAAAAATTGCTTTAGACCAATGCTCAGCTATAATTACCACAGCAGACTACACTTCACTTGTTTGCTGGTATAGGTGCGTCACTGTCTGCTTTATGCTTAGAAAGCTGCAAATGACTAAAGACCTTACTGCCCTTTGTCATTTGTATTACCACAAGTGTGGTGCCTGTGACTGACAAATGAGTTGTGTTGCAAAACCAAAAGGAAAGTAAATATGTTAGTAAACATAAAAATTAATGTGATGTGTTGAGCATGTTTTAGTAGGAGAGTTGTGGGGGAAAGTTTTGTCTCCGAAGTCTGTTAGAGTTTTTTGAAGAACTCTGAAGGTACACAATATAAAAGTGGCCTAGGGGAAAGAAGGTAGTCAAAACTCTGAAACAGTCTGGGGGACATCCATGAAAGTGTTTTAGACAACCCAAACTATAGAGAGACAAGAGGGAGCTTTTTCTCACAGGTAGTATGAATTACCAACAGCTAAAAGTAGGAAGCAAAAGGTAGAAAGGATTGTTCAATTCCTATAACACAAAGGAATTACCATAGGGAGAATTGCTCTTATATTGCTGTTTTTCGGCATCCTCATGAAAACTCTGGAAAAGGGGAGATGCATAAGATAACAAGATTTCTAATATAAAAATCTTACAAATTCTTGAAACTAAAGTGTCTGCCAAGAGTTGCAGAAGGCTTTTGTACTATTGAGTGATTGGGACATAAAGCAGCTGATGATATTTCAATTCAATAAATGCAAAGTCATGCACAAGGGGAAAACACAGGCCTAATTTTATACACAGACGGATGATTATAAGCTTGAAATGATATATTGCCAGTTAGGAGTCACTGCAGACAATTCTCTTAAAACAGAGTAAACAGATACAGAAAAACTAGTGGAGCCTTTCTGCTGGATCTTAGGGCCTAGGGCCATCCTTCAAGAATTAAGAAATTTTACCACTAGCAGCAAGTGCTAGGCAGAAGTTTAAAAATCCACTTGTAGATTCATTAATTGATGATAAACCTAGGTAAGAATCGACTTGAATTACAGAGAGCTCCATGCTGGGACATATGGTAGGTCAAAAACTGATGGCAGCTTGTTTGACTCTGTGCCTTTGAAAAGGGATGTCAGTCAAGGACATACGTTAAAATCTGTCCTACCAATTTTGTCACACAGAGGAGCACAAATCTAAATATATGACCATTAATAATTCACTTTAGAAAAAGGAGAGCAGTTTTTTTCCACCATCCATTCCCCTTTAAAGGTTCATGCTACTCCTATATCACAAGCACAATGCACACAACTGCTTGCATTCTGATCGCTCTACTGTAGTGATTCCTTCTCCTATGTGGTAGATTCAGTATAGGAGTGCTCCTGTGCATGTGCTTTACTCTTGCTTTCCCCCAGATATTAAGAAGGCTGGCATGACTGGTAAACTGCCTGCCTTATTCTTTAAATAAATTGAAATGAATAGCAGAACTATACTGTGACTTCTTGAAACTCAGCTCTCATTTGCAGAACTGTTTCACCCACTTCTTCATGTCAGATGATTTTTTTGCTTTCAGGCTAGGATCTAGGTGTTAAATCATAATAGCAATAAACACTTATTATTTATTTAATTTGAGTACTAGTCTGTTCTTTCAAACAACTACTCTTAGACCCCAAAGTGATTTTATCTTGCTTTTAAAGACTACATTCTGGAACAGGACATTCAACATTTTTTCAGAATGAAAACATTCTTTGTCTCTTTTGAGAAAGATAATATAGACAAAATGTAAACAAATGAGAACACTCTAAAACTAGGCTTAGCTGTAAGGATAAAACAGCTTAAAAAGAAAGTAATGATGCAAAATTTAGTGTTAAATAATGCAAAATAAATGGTTCTTTAAGGAAAGGACACAGACATTCAATAGTACAACGATGCATAGGCTTATGTTTTTATTGAGATAAATTATTATGTAAAAGGATTGCATAAGCTTTTCTATCATCTTCTATTACAACATTACAGAAGAGAGAACAAATGTATGCAGTTTTTGTCTCAGAGAACTCTGTGGCACTCTGTGCCAATTTGTGGCTCCACAGAAGTCTACGCTATCTCAGTATAGCAGGTTTCCTTGAAGAATAAATTAAAGGGGTTGAGATGACAGGAAGAACTAGAGAGCAAGTTCTGTTCAGTAAGCACAATATTTTGCATATGGAAGACAAAATAATAAAAAGGAATTACTCCACAAAAATCACCATAGATTTGGACACTACAAGATGCTACCAGAGGTGAATATTTTTGTACTTATACAAATGTCATTTTGGCTAAAAAGAGACTAGCAAAATAGATAATTGGAACTGATCTCAAAATCTCATCTTCATGGTACAACAGGATACCATGGAAGAGCAGTCATTTCAGCATAAATCTAATCTACTCAATCACATCTTGTGCACAACGTAGGCTAATATGGCTGAGGACTTCATCTGAAGAGTGATCCCAGATGCATTTCTTTTAGCTAGATAGAAATAGAGATCCCAGTGTTTCCCAGCAGATTTCAAGTGAATATGCTGGGTGTTGCATAAAAGAATAAGTTAAGTACAGTCTGATTTTAAGGACATGTGGTTTTTAGGAAGGTGGGACAAAATTTATGTTGTCCTAGGACTGCATTTGACAAAAATCATTCAGGATGCAAAAGAACAGAAAAGTACCAAGACAGGGCTTCTCTATACTTGAATCTCTTGTGACTACTAAATTAAGAAGCATGTAATTTCTCAATGTGAGCCACTTGCTGAGCTGATGGATTTCAGTATTGATGCCTTCTTGGACATATCAGGTACAACTTAATGTGATTTTAAGCAATGCAGGTGATGTAGGCATTATTGCTATTGTGGTTGAGATAGACTGTTGAAAGCGAACCAAGCTAAAGCATTGGGTAAACTTTATGGGAAGTTTCATTCCAGTGAATGAGCAACCCATGTTCACAGGATGCTTGGGCAGAGTAGGGAAAGATCTGATGTAAGCCCAAGAAGTTACACAGAAAGTGTGACCCATATGTCACGTGCAAGGGCATAATAGTGCTCAGGCACTTTTCTGAGAGTCTAGCCACATTTCTAAGGCTGTATGCCTAACTGTGGTTGAATCAAGAACGTCAAAGTAGTATTCTTGGTTTCCTATTGGCACACCTGTCTCTCTGATGGAGCAAAACAGTCTGAGGCTAAATCAGGGGCTTTCTAGTTGTCATTTGTCGCTTAGAAGTGGACTGTTAATTGAGCAACACAGGTGTTACTCCAGCTGAGGGTGCAGGCAGCTTGCAGTTGTCACAAGAAAGGGAGAAGTAAGTAACTTAACTGAGATACTTTTCCTCATCCTCCTCAAAAAAGAAAAAAAAAAAAAAGAAAAGAAATTTGAAGATAAGTGTGATTTAAGAGTCCAAGTGAAGAGAAGTGTTTAGGTAAATTTGAGAAAATGTCTTTGAAAGATGCAGAGGAAGGTAACTGTAAAAGGAAAAAAAGCTGAGAAAAAATTGAGCAGTACCAGCCTCAAACTTTGAAACGTGATCAGAGCAAAGAGCCTGTGAATCTGTAAAAACTTTGAATTTAAAGGCATGGAAATGGAAATAGCCATCTCCACCTTGCCAAGACTCCCAGCGAATCTAGCCAACAGATCAGTGAGCTCCTGGGACCAGGCAGTACATGCTGTTATTTTGCTGGGGACACAGCTGCATATATATGTAATACGGCCAGTTTGTATGAGGGTGGGTCAGAGTTTGGTCTGACTGCTTGGCTGTGTTCTAGCATGGGTATCATTTCAGGAAAGGAGCCTGCAGCAGTGAAGAAAGAAGCAGGTACTCCTCTACAGCATTTTGGGGAGAGATATTGAACTGTGCTCAACAGACAGGAAATCAGCTGGAGATATATGGATACCAAAATAACACCTGAGTAGGATCCATTAATGTAGGAAGTGAGCTTTCTGTGCAACTTGTCCATTACCTCCCTTGTGACCAGCCACAAAACCCCACAAACAGCACTGTCTTGCTTCCTGTTTTCCTTGCCTTTGCTGAGTAAATCCCATGTTACAGCCTTCATTTAAACCAGGTCTTGAAGCTGTCCATTAGCTAAATGGGCAAGTGGGGAGGGTGGGAATGATATCAAAGTTGAGTGAGATTAAGGAATGTTGGAAAACTGGCTTTTGCTGGTGTTGGTCAATATTTCTAGAAAAGGCAGAGGCAGATGAATATTGGGCTCAAGCACTTTTAGGCACAAGTATGTACTTCCATTATTAAACAAATTATAATTTACTTATTAAGTTTTTCTTACTATAAATCAGCAGTCAACAGACATGCCAAAAAACATCAGCCCAAATAACACTCAGAATAAGCTATAGGCTAAACCAGGCTATTCACTCCAAATATTAATAGAAATGTTATGTCTTGCCTTTGCCTTCAGGCAGGAAAGAAAGCGTACATACAAATCCTTGATAGCCTTTGACAGCCTGACGCTGTCAAAACTGAGCAACACATCAGCCATTGTACTGCAGTCAGAGTATTTAGGTTTATTGAAACGTGTTCAACCCAGAGGCCATCAGATGACAAAGGTTTCTTCTTATTGTGGATCACAAACTTTTATTGTCAGACTATAATGACTGCATTCTAATAGCAGTATTGTACAACTGGTTTTGTCACACTTCAATATTGATTGTCAAAATTTAGACAGGAATGAGAAGAGACAGAATAATACTTTTAGTGTTGTAATACTCATTTTGTTGTCTAAGTTGCAGGTATTTGGAAACTACTATTTGAATAACACAGTCTGCTGAAGGTTACAAATTATGGCTAGGGAAAAAAATTTTGGCTACTCTAACCAGCTCTGGGATCTCCAGAGCAGAGTATAAGAAAGACATAGACCTTTTATAGCTGGTCTAGAGGTATGCCACAAAAATGATCAGAGTGGGACACCTCTCCTGTGAAGAAAGGCTGAGAGAGTTCTGTTGTTTAGCCTGAAGAGGTCTTTGGGGACAACTTATTGTGGCCTTTCAATACTTAAAGGGGGCTTATAAGAAAGATGAACATAGGCTTTTTTACCAGGGCCTTTACTGGTATGAGAAGAGGTATGAGTTTTAAACTGAAACTAGATAGATTTAGATCAGATGAAAGGGAAAATTCTTTACTATGGGGGTGGTGAGATACTGAGAAACAGGTTGTCCAGGGAAGTTATGTATGCCCCTTCTATTCTATGATTCTCTCTCCGGGGGAGATGTGTGTATTTGAGGAAGATCCAGCAGATCGTAGTAAAATAGCAAGCTTTTTGAGTTCTTTTCTTCATTTTTGGACAAAGAAAACGTGGATACATCTCAGCTGTCAGCTATGTCTTGTAGGTTTACATGCAATATATTTTCCAAGCATTTTTAATAATAAAGATATAATACACATATTTGAATCCAGTCCTCACCTTTCTGTCCTTAACTGCTGCTGCTTTGCACCAGGAGGACAAAGGTTTGTTACTACCAAATCACTGTACGATCAAAATTTTTCAAATACTTCTCTTGTGAAAATAAAACATGCCTATTAGAAACCATGCAAGACCAATTGAATGCTGCATTTCTCCCTGCAAGAAATTCATCAGGATGGGATCACGCTGAAAAGTGTGATAGAAATTTATTCCTTACTGAATAATTACTGGACACTAATGGTGACTCTGAGTTCATTCTCTGCAATACCCATCTACAATACCTAAATCTACTACTCTCACATTAAAATAAGAAAAAATAAATTAAAAAAAAACAAACCAAAAAAAACTAAAAAACCCAAAAACCCCATATATTGAAAAATTAAGATAATTCATAGCATCATAAACATTTGGTGATCCAACTTCTGGTGTACAAAGCTACCAGTTCTTCAACCCCAACCATTTCCTTTTAATCAATGTCGTTAGAAGATTTACAGTAGCTACTATGTTCAAATTGTGTAATTTTACATTTTTGGTGCTTAAAAATTATCACTTTGTGGTTTGTTCTCTTTCTTTTTTTTTTTTTTTTTATCAAAGAAATAACATAAGAACCTTATAGTCTAAATAATAAAAAAGCACTTCAAATGCTCTTTAAATGCATATAAGAACTTTTTTCTTTATGGAACTCACTGAGGCCAATTTTGTATTAGAATTCACAGACCTATTTTATCCGGTTACACTAGCTGCTCATGGGCAGTATAAGAATTTGATAAGGAAAAATCGTCATACTCACACAGGCTTCTGATGAGTGATATCAATGACAAGAACATTGCTTGCAGAGCCTTCCCATCTGCTGGTGTGATCACATCTGGAGAGCTGGGACCACTGCTGGGCTCCTCAGCACAAAAGGGTTGTGGCGTATTCGAGAATATCTTGCCAAGGACAAGTTGGTTTGGGAATTGGAGCGTCTGTCATACAAGAAGAGGCTGAGAGAGACTGGAGAATGCTCCAAGGGATCTTACCCATGTGTGCAAACGCCTTATTGTGGAGGAATAAAGACAATAGCGACAGACCCTTCTCAGGGGCACCCAGGAAAATGGGCAAAAATCTGAAATACAGAAAACTGCATTTAAAACATATGAAAACACATTTTTACCATAAAGTTGGCCAAATACTGGGGTAGGATGTCCAAAGAGATTGTGGAGTCTCCATCTTTGGAGCTATTCAAAACCTGACTGCATATGGCCTTGAACAATATGGTCTAAGTGACACCGCTTTGAGCAGGAGAGTTGGACTAGACGACCTCTAGAAATCCCTAGCAATCACAGTGATTCTGCAGCAATACAAGCAGCTCAGATAGGACTTGAACCTCAGTTCACTAAAAGTAGGATATCTCCCCTTCAATGGGTAAGTGTTCACTCTTATACTGAATTCAGGAAAACCAACAAGATATTGATGAGGTAGGAACTGTACTACCCATCAGAACTGTAAATCAGAACATGTTCAG
>JBCJKH010034821.1:0-10654 GCA_039877255.1 Loriculus beryllinus
GCTTCGTCCAACCTGGCCTTGAACACTGCCAGGGATGGAGCACTCACAACTTCCTTGGGCAACCCATTCCATTGCCTTACCACTCTAACAGGAAAGAATTTCTTCCTTATATCCAATCTAAACCTTCCTTGTTTAAGCTTTAACCCGTTACCCCTTGTCCTGTCACTACAGTCCCTTTGTGGCTTTTTGTAAACAAAAAGCTTGAGGATTCTCAGATACTTCTCTTACACAACAGGTATGATAGATAGGGTGAGTATGTAACAAACTATGCTCAGAAGTTGCCTCTTACTTTTTCTTTCCCATATTCCTCTCATATTTGTGGTACTTGCTTTGCTAATGCATGTTATCTCAGAGCTGTAGTTGGTTTAGCTTCTAAGATGAAAAAATATTTTGCGTAAGAGTATAAAAACTATATAAAAATTATCACATGCATTAAAAGAGAATTGTATGAGAAGCATGAATCAACTTTTTTGCTGTATTTAAGTTCAAAAGTTTTAAAATTGAAAAAATTTAAAAAATGAAAAACCAGATGGAGCCTCTCCAGATCTTTGTCTGAGTGTTGATGGTACTCACACTGAGAAACCTCTTCAGTTCTCTCAGGTTCTTGTTTAACTGTTGATGCACAACTGTGGGAGGTGCACATCAGAAGGCTTTCTGGTTTGGCATTTTTGTGTGTGTGCTACTAAGGAGAGGTTTTTTGACCCATTACTGTATTTGGGGAAATAAGAAGGGTCCAGTGAGCATTGTAATAACTTACAGGTAAGATTTTTTTTTGTGTGTGTTTTGTTGGTTTTTTTACATTTCTTTAAGCTATGCAGGGAAAAGTTCAATTCATCTGACTGCTATTTAGTTGGTATCTGCTTCTTAATGGCCAAATCTAAAAACTGCTTGAAGATGTCAAAATCTAGATTTCTAGTGGCATCCTAAAGAGATGGATGGGGAGGGGAGGAGCATCAGATTGGATGGTGAATTACGAAATCAGACCATTAAAATAAGGCACTGCAGCCTTCCATTGTCTCATGGGTGTGGCCTTTCTAGAGACAGTATGATACATTTGTTCCTTTGAAGGGCTGCAAAGAACTTTATTTTAAATCCCCTTAGCTTAGAGTTCTTATTCTGACTAAAAAGTGATCCTTCTCCTTGTAGCCCAACTGGTGTAGTATTTTCAGTAGGCTTCAGAAGTTTGTACAGGAAGGAAAAGGCTTGTGGCTTAATTCAAATGCTGCAGGAGGCATTTGTAAATTTAAGTGTAGGAAAATGAAGTGATGTAGGAGCAAATGTTGAATGCAGACTATCCTATCAAACACACACTATTTAATCTTGCTAGCATCGTAAGGGCAGATCAGTATACTTCAGCTAGATATAAGTGGTTGGTGTGCAGCAAGAAGTGATGGTGAAGAGGAGACTTGTCTAGCATCATAGATTTAAACATGAACTGAAAAAAAAAGATGTTTGGGTCTGCTAGCTTGGTACGTGACTGCTAAAAATGTGTCAGACAGATGCTTGTCAAGCTTAAAAACCCAAGGATCGTAAAAGATGTAAGTGTGAGTTTGCTATAAATTGGTAGAAGACGAAAAACCATACTGCCCCAACTGCATTAAGGTGCACCATAAATGGCAAACTGAAAGAAAATCAAGTTGCAGCTGTTAACTTTTCCTGAATTCAAGTGAAAAGTGGTGACATGTAACAGATTAAAAAAAAAAACAAAACCAAAAACTTCACTGTTATGAAAAGTAAGTGTGACAGTGATATTGTGCATCTTATTTTTTTACTTCTTCAAAACTTCTGTTTAAATAGATTCAACTGCTGAGGGATTCTTGTTTCTTACTATGTAATGGATGCATGAGTAATACACTTGATGAAAATACTGTTTTGCTGCAGGAAAAAGTTGTCTTGTCCCGTTTGTAAAGCTTGACTTTTTTGTTGCCAAAGTATTTTCCTGGTGGAAATGCTGCTGCATCAAGCTCACTTTGCCTGTTGTGGTTGACGGTTCAAGGTTAGGTTGGGCAGAGCTTTGGGTGACATAGTCTAGTGTAAGGCGTCCCTACCCATGGCAGGGGGGTTGCAACTAGGTGATCTTAAGGTTCTTTCCAACCTAAACTGTTCTGTGTGACCTAGTTCCAGGTAATAGAGTTCTGGTAATAAAGGATTGTGTATCATGTAGGAAGAGACAACAGATACCTCAGTGTCTGTTCTGAGGCACAGGAAACTGCTGTGTGATAGTAGAAATTCAAGTTTCCTAGTAATTTCTGTGTTTGCAACCCAGCCAAGATAGTTTGTCTGTTTGTGTTTTCTTCTGTAAAACTTATTGGAGTGCTCTACACATTTATTAGCCTTTGAAAAAGAATGGAACATTTGTATTATTGATGAGGAACCTGATATGGTCTGATAAATTAGCTGGGAGTAACCAGAGATGCTGGAATCATCAAGTGGGTAATAGCTTTCCAAGTCCAAGCCTGGCAGCTTTATATATATATTTTTTTTTTAGCAACCATTATTTATTCAACAGCGTGTGCTTGCTTCCTTTGCAGCTGAGAATAGACCAGTACCTGCTCCAGAGAAAACACTGGCAACAAAACTTTCTTCTTTAGCTCTTTTTAGTCTAGAACCAAGCTGGGTTTGAGAGCCTGATAAGTAGTGGGCTGCTTTTTTGGTAGCAGTTAAAGAGACTTGTAAGGGTTATTTAACATTCCCGGTGATACTGGGCTCATCCTGTAGTATCTGATTACAACTTTCATGACACCAACTAGTTTCTCCAGTCCAAGTTGCATGTATTACAGCTCACCAATCGCAGTGTTTGTGCTAATGATCACTGAAGGTGGTGTCTCATTGCACCACCTTTGTTTAGTGGCTGCTGAAGGGATTGGCTGCAGGAGGAATTGGCTGCTTTCAGCTTATTCCTTAAAAAATAGCTCTTTTGTGAAAACTGCTGTTTATTGACCTTCCGGAGGATGAGCAAGCTTCAGCGCAAAGTTTCTTTTGCTTCAGGAACAACGATCAGTTGGTTGGAACCGAAGATATCTCTGGCAAACCACTTCAAAAATGGAGCAGCTCAGAATTTCCCAGCAGAGATAAACAAGCCAGCATCTGTCAGAGAAGAGCAGTCCACTGCAGAGCCCTGCCAGCTAACAAGGGTAAGGTAATGTGAATATCCCATTTCTGTGGGGAATTATTTTGAGGAATATCTGTAAATGTTTCATATTATGTGAAAATGATTTGATGACAATTTTTCTCATGCTTTCTGGTTAGCTGTGTCAGAGGACTAATGAGTACAGTTGCAGTAAATGAAACTTTCTCCCTTGCTTTTTCAATAATTTTTTGTTGCTTTCTGTAACTAGCTGTCAAGTAGAGGGAGGCAATTGGGATGGTAATGCAAGGTGTTGGTAATGCATTTTGATCTAAACCAGGTAGATACTGAAGCACAAAAAAACCTAACTGGAATTCATGACACTGAAAACAGGCCCAAGAAGAGCTGCCTAAGCAGATGAAAGACACACTTGTCAGTCTCCAGCTATTAAATCTCCCCATCTTTCTTTTCTAGCTCTTGCTGCATCTGTTTTTCTTAATCTGAGGAACTGTCATTACTTGACTTCAGAATGGCTTAACGTATTTGAAATACAGCTAGAGTCTGCACCAGAACAGTCAAAATTGAAGTGCAGTATACTGAAGTAAAAAACCAGCAGGGATTATGGTAAAGAATGTGTTTTCCTAGATAAGCTAGAAAATCATAATTACGTTCTTTTTATACTAGTCTCATCCAAATAACTGTGTGAAACCAACTATCTTTGTGAAAAGATAATGTATTGTTGTATGTTTGCAACTGTACTATCTTCTAGCAAAATCAAAATTGAAATGATTTTTTTTTCAGTTGGATATCATTTATAGATTATTAAATGGATCAGAGTGGTTGCTAAATTAAAAAAAAAAAAAAAGAAACAAGCCAGGATTAGGATTTTAAAAATCACTTTAATTCCTTCCTTCTTCCAATAATTACGCAAGCTACAGTTCAAGAAGTTAATGTGTTTGGGATATGACTAGGCTTATCACTCCCCTTAGATACTTTCAGCTCCCTTGTTTATGATAGCATCCTTGGAAAGGTGCCATCAATGTGATACTGCTTTTTTCACCAAACTTTGAGATCTTATGAGGGCTTGACCAGCTGGCTTTGGTGGTTGAGTGTTCATAAATTTGCTTTGAGCTTGGGCAGCTGTTCCATGATAAAGGGCAGAGGCATATCGCTGCCCTCCGGTGGCATTCAGTGCTTCTGCCCTCTGTGTCTACCTCCCTCCAGCTGTTTGGCTCAGGATGCTGCTGCTCAGAGCCCTGGGAATACCGCCATCCCTTCCACCTGAAGCATTCGACTTTCTGCTTCTAGCATGACAGTTGTTAAAATGGTACTTCTGGGGCTGTCATTGTTAAAACGGTGCTAAGACAATTTCTGCTGGTCTGTCTGGGTGCTTTAGTTATGCTAACAGACAACCAGAGTGTGTGGTGTCTGTATGTGAGATATGTTCTTTGCTAATGTTTATGAAACTCCAGGTTACTTTTCCTTTTTCCTTTACTGTTACATATCAGCAGTAGCAGCAACATTGGTAGTGCTTGTGAAGACTGGCCTGTCATTTGGCATTTGACATGACAGTAAGCAAGTAACTAGGAACTACCACTTGCTACGGCCTTTGGAGTGGTGATGACAACACTGGAAAGCTTGAAGTGGTGTGGAATTGAAGGGGTGTTATTGAAGTGGCTAGAATCTGCTGGATTTTACTTTGCTAGTTTGGTGTGTGTGTGTTAGAGGCTAGCCATTCTGTTAGGTCACAAAACTTACAGGAAAACAGGTCATATTTGCTTTTAAAGCTTCCCTCCCTGCCTCAACCCATGTGAGAGATGCTGAGAAATCTTAGCCTGAATCCTCTAGATGAAATCTGCACTGAGTTACTTTAATGTTCCTTTCAATTCTTCAGCTGTTGTTTATCTTGGCAGTAGATTCCATTGTGTAGTGTTCTGCAGGGGTTTATTTAGTCTTTTTAATACATGGACAGTTAAATATAGCATGAAGACTTTTTTGCATATTGTCTGGTCAGTCACATCTTTGAGGTGGTACTTATGGCTTTTATTCCAGGAACCTGAAGAAATAAATCCAGATGAGGAGCTGGAGGATATCTGTGATAATAAAGAAGATGACCTAGGAGCGGTAGAAGAACAGCGTAGTGTTATCCTGCATCTCTTGTCTCAGCTGAAACTTGGCATGGACTTAACGAGAGTAAGTGGCTGAAGCTTGAAGACTGGCTGCAGTAAAAGTGAAGTGTCATTTTAAACTCAGCTCCTGTACTGAGCCATATTGAGTTTAATATGAAATAGTGGCCAGGAGCAGCTTGCAGTTCCGAGATCCATTGTCCCCATTTGAGGCAGGTTTTTAAATGAAATATGGTGGGGGGATGATTTTCTTTAGTGAAACTGGCTGTATCTTTTCTATTACATTGTCTTTGTGGTTTTCACTGTATTTTTGTTGGCTTTTCCATAATGGCCTGTTTTCTTTCCTGTGTTTGCACCTTATTCTTTGCATACAGTTTTCTACAGTATTCTCATATTTTTGTATTTCAGATTTCATTCCAACATCATTTTTCTCTTAATAATGCTTTTATGTGCAACTTGCATAACCCTGTATCTGTATTCATGCTACTTCTGAAAAGAAATTTTCCTTTGGTTCCCCATTGTCTATCCTCAGATGTCTGTTTATGCCTCTTTGTCCCATTCTTATTTCTGTTTGCTCACAGATTTAGCAAGCAGGAGCAAAGTTATAGTGAAGAGAATTGGGTTTGAAACTTGTGCACCAATCTCAAGAGCAAGCAGCTTTGAAAAAATTAACAGCTGCTACTAGACAACTTGGGCAGGAAAACTGGGAAAATTAGGTTGCTACCAGTTTATGTTCAGTTCTGTGAAGACTTTGTACCATGAGCATTAGACACTAATAAATCAAAACTGGGTTCTACAGTAGTATGGAGTGAGGAACTCACTCTCTTTCTTGGGATTACGAGTTATAATTATTTTTTCCCAGCTATGTATTTTTGAGCACTAGCTGCTTAGCCTCTAGAAGCACTTTTACTGTGGAGCTTACATTTCACAGTTTTGGGGGGGAGTGGGGGAAAGGTGGCACAAAGGGGCCCTGCTGCCTGTGGGCCAAACTGTAAACACCTGCTGCTTAATCAAGAATTCATTAAGTCATTATTTCACTTCTATTGAAGATGGGATTTGGAGTATCATTTTCTCTTAGTTGGAGCAAATTGTCAGCTCTGTCTCCCAGTTGCAACTTTTGGCTGTGTGTGTAGAATTGTCTTCAGAGCAGGCAAAGCATTGAAATGAGACAAGCCTGACTTCAAAACAGGTAATGAAGTTGTTAGAATTGCACTTAACTGAAGTGAAAAGCAACTTTTAATATTCCAGGTTGGTGTTCCAACAACATGGCAAGCATATTCAGCTTAACTTTTATGTCTATTAAAAATCTTAAGCCTGTGCTTTAGCTTTCCAAGTGCAGCTGATTTAAACAGACTTTTATGATCTCATGGTTGAGACATCCTGTGTTGCTCTTTACAACGGTTAGCTACATGAGATTGTTACTGCTACAGGGAAGGAAAAGACTAATGATACCTTCAGCCTCTTACTCTACAGTATTGCTCTTGGCCCAGCAAAAAACAGGACTGCTGTTTTTTGTAGAGGTGAATGTAACTGGGAAAGTGTAAGATTGTCTGCTCAGAGGTAGAGGATCAACCTATACTATGTTATTTCTCAGCGATGCTTGTCGTAGTTGCTGTGGTGAGAGACCGCAGGGTCTCAATTGCACTGAAATAGCTTCCCTGCTTTTCTCTCCATTAGACAAAACCTTTCCTAACCTCTGCTCTGAACCTTTGTTGATACAGTTTCAGCCCTTTCCTGCGGGGTTTTCTCCTTTACAGATAATTCGGGACACATTTTCTCTTTGCAGCTCTTTTATGTTTTCTGAGGGATACTCAGTCCCTTTCAACCTCCTTAGTCCTAATAGTACCTATTGAGCTTTCTTCTCCTTGCATATTGCTTTTCTGGGACTTCTTATTACTGTATTTTGCTTATTTCTTATAAGAGGGACAAGAAAGTTCTGTGGTATCTAAAATAGGACAGAATCCTCCACCTGAGAACTTCCCTTATAAAAATGCCTTTCTCCTTACTAGAGTTCTCTGGATTTTCTTTTACTGCAGGTGGTTCTTCCCACTTTTATTTTAGAGAAGCGATCGTTGTTGGAGATGTATGCGGACTTCATGTCCCATCCAGATCTCTTCATTGCAATCACAAATGGCACTACCCCTGAGGAGAGGATGATCCGCTTTGTTGAGTATTATCTCACTTCGTTTCATGAAGGTCGCAAGGGAGCTATTGCAAAGAAACCGTACAATCCAATCATTGGGGAAACGTTTCACTGCTCCTGGAGGATGCCGAAGAGCGATGTAGCCACTGATGGTGGCAGTAACTTCTCTGCTCACTCCCCCTCAGAGCAAGAAATTCTGTCTAAAGATACGGAGGGCCAAACAGAGCTGGACTACTATACAGTAAAATTTGTAGCTGAGCAAGTGTCCCACCATCCTCCTGTCTCAGGGTTTTATGCTGAATGTGTAGAGAGAAAGATGTGCGTTAATGCCCACGTCTGGACAAAAAGTAAATTCTTAGGAATGTCGATAGGAGTGACAATGGTTGGTGAGGGTAAGTGTAACTTCTGTCCTTTATTCATTTCAGAAGGTTGTTAAAATAGTTTGATAGGAAATTTGATGTTACATTCCTCTGGCAGAAATACACATGAATATTGCTCAGTAGTTTTGTTTCAAAGGCTTTTTTAAAAAAAATCTGCTTTCAGAAGATGTCATTGGGTTTTCAGATTTTATTTGATTTTTTTCCTGTACTCCTGGATTTCTTCTGTTGCCTGCAAGCTTTAATGTACAGTCATTCAGTGATTTCTTATTTAGTTTTACTCTTTACAAAGTACAGGAGGTACTACAAGTCTTTCTTACAGGAAAATTTCTTGAGCAGGAAAATTTACACAGGAAGGTTTCATATGGGGGAACAGACAGGTTTATGCTTTGCCAAAAATCGGGATTATACTTACAGATAAAATTTTTACTTTTAAACCAAAGTGCAGTTACTTTGATGTGAACTGATATTTACTAATGTTTCCAAAGCATCAGGCAGATTCATTTGCATCAGACATTTATTCAGTAGAAGTGTGGTTGCATGTACTGCACTTAATGTATTTTACTATGCAAATTCTAATTTTCTTTTAACTAGAGAAATTGGATCCTTTAGGGGCAGAGAAGGGTAACCGCTTTTAAGCTGCAATTTCCCTTTAGTACTAGTATTTACTGTAAGAGATGAGACGGCATCTCCCATTCTGTGTCCCCTGTGTATATTGCACAGTAACTAGAGATTCCAGACACTTGCATATAAACTGTGGCTTATTAATATCAGTAATAATATATATAAAAGTATAACATGAAAATGTTATAAAATTATGGCATGTCAGCTATGGACAAGGGAATGAGCATGGCAAGGGGTATGGAAGGTACATCTCGATGCTTTGGCTGTTCCAGGTAAATTCTGAATCTGGTATCTCCTCTGAGGCATTTCTCAAATCATATCAATTTTTTTTCAGAATTTCTCATGATTTCCATACTGATGTCAAACACAGTGATAATATGCTACAGAGGCCCGAGTTGATGCAGGCAGCAGTTGTCATGTGTTTTTGTAAGGGCAGGAGGCAGATCTTGCGGTGTTTTTTGTTGGTTTTTGTATGTTTGGGTTTTGCTTGTTTTTAATAGGGATCAAGCAAACCCATACATCTTAAAACCCAAAGAAAAATTCTAGTGTTTTATGAGATTAATGATATTTATTGCAAAAGCTACTGTCAGGAAAGAGTCAGATTTATCTTGGCAGAAAGGTGGTAAGGAGAATTGTTTCTGCTACCTGCCTTCAGATAGGGTAAGGTGTATTGTAGAGAAGGAAAATAGAACAGGAGCATTAGCCTTCCTCAGGATCTGCAGTGCAGGGTTCTGTACTTCTCTCAGACTTTTTCTAAGGGTGGTGAGGCACTGGAATGGGTTGCCCAAGGAAGTTGTGAGTGCTCCATCCCTGGCGGTGTTCAAGGTCAGGTTGGACAAAGCCTTGGATGGCATGATTTAGCGTGGAGTGTCCCTGTTTATGGCAGGGGGGTTGGAACTAGATAATCTTAAGATCCTTTCCAACCCTAACTGTTCTATGATTCTATGATTTCCTAAGTCTTGTGTTGCAGTGCTCCAGAACCATCAGTAAGAGAGTGTCCAGCCCTTGTACATACTACTGGAAAGTATGTTGCACAGCACAGTATTGTACTCATGGAGCAATATTATTAGGTTAAGTGTCTCTTCCCAAAAGAAACAGAAATGCATGCTAGTCAGATTAGTACTTTCAGGAAAATGTGTCTAGAACCTGTAATAAATGTCACTTTTGTGGCTTTTTTTTTCTTCTCTTTTTTGGTATGAGGGGCTTTGAGGAGCAGCATTCAGATGTAGTCTTGCCTGTCAGTTTCAATAATTTGTTTGGTCTTTTCTAATGTGGGGATTTCTAATGTTAGGGATTCTTGTATTTCTTCACACAGGTCTCTTAAGTCTCCTGGAACATGGGGAAGAATACACATTCTCTCTGCCGTGTGCATACGCTCGGTCAATTTTAACTGTTCCCTGGGTAGAACTGGGAGGAAAAGTCAACATTAACTGTGTGAAGACTGGGTATTCTGCAAGTATTAACTTTCACACCAAGCCCTTCTATGGTGGCAGATTGCATCGGTAAGAATGTTTCCTCTCTTGCCTTTTACTACTAGTCTGTGCTCTAGAACTGCAGTATCTGTGTAACTCACCTGTTCAGTATGCTGAATATTACTTATTTGATAGTCTGAGAAAATGTGGTTTTCCATGTTTATAAATATTTGAGGTACTACTGTGCTCTTAAACAGTATCAGGTTGCATTTAAATACAGTAAGGAAATTCCATGTTTGTCTAACTCTATGTTCAAACCACTGGGAATGCAGAGCTGATGGCTGCTACAGATTCTAGTTAGAAGTTGGTTAGTGTTTCCTGTATTTGGATTTGCTCTTTGAGTTGAAGTTGATCTTGCTGTCTTAAATGTTGCAATTTGTTTGCAGCTTGCATTGTAGTTGCACTGCAGGGATCATTAGTAACTGGTCTGTCTGTTACCTATTGGTTGTAGGACTTCTCTGTGAGAAACCTAAGACTATCAAATCTAAGCAACTTACAGAAAATCTCTAGGTAAAAATAACTTTTTTTTTTGAAGACAGAAATGACAATTCTCATAGTGGTAATTCTTCATGGTTATACATGGTTGAAAACTAACAGGTAAAGAAAAAATGATCCAGGGAAAGTTTGACTAGGGTTAATTCTGGCAGATTCTAGAAGTGTTAGCACACTTGGGTGCAAAAGCTTTAGCAAGTCACCAACATTGATGTTTTTAGACGTTTTGTAGTAAGACTGCTACAGGTTAGCCTTGTGCTATTATAGAGACAATTGAGGAAGGAGAAAACTCAATAGTAGTCACACAAAGAATATCTGATTCCAGAGCATTTTGTACTCATACATTTACTAGA